>OOFC01020126.1:9691-32786 GCA_900323345.1 Pseudochromis fuscus
CCGGTGAGGCCGAGCAGTGGGGCAGGCTTCCTTTGTGAGCGAGAACTCATTTACAATGGTTAAGGCAGGGTGAGCTGCACTTAGCTCGCGCCAAAAAAAGAAACCCACAGCTTTCATCTGCAGTCTTCAACAGGACTCCAATCCATCATGTGTTTGTAATGAAACACTAGGTATTCACCGTACAGCATTATTCATCATGTTCCCACGACGTGAAAATGGGCACACTTTGCTGCCTCGCCTTTTCCTTCCGCCGCATGACTTATTTCCAGCACAAAGCTTTGCCTTAAAACAGCATGAGGTGAAGTTGTAAAGGAAATGAGCCTGCTGGGCAATGATATGACTAAGAAGATGCTCCGCGCACAGTAAACACCAATCCTGTCTGACCGAGCTGCAGTAATGACTGAAGAATCCTGCTGTTCCCTCCCTGAATTATCTACTCCACCTACAATATTAACATGCTTTCTCAAAGTTGGGCAAAGACCGGAAATGCATCTGGTTGTATGTTTCTGTTGTTCAACACATGAGGTGAAGATGTAGCCGTCAAGTCGGTGGGTTGGAGCATTTTCGTCATGTGACTAGGGTTGGGTAACGAAATTCGGTTCCAAGTAGGAACCGAATTGAATTTAGTGAGTACCGGGTACCCATAAAAAAAATTATAATTTCAGTTCCGCTTATCGGTTCCTAGATGGGATCATTTTACACAACGGCTACATACGAACTTTAGATATCTGCCAGGACCTGTCTGTTACGTAGCTAACACGTCACGTGACGCTGCATGGCAACAGGAAATGGACCGGGGAAAGTGGTCGAAAGTGTGGCTTCATTTTAGTAGAGAGAGCGGCGAATGTGGAAAATGCAACACGTGTGGGAAATTAATAAGCTGCAGGACAGGTTTTTTTGTGTTTGGAATCGAAATAAGGAATCGTTAGGAACCGGAATCGATGATCAGAACCAAAATGGGAATCGGATTCATAAAAATCCTAACGATACCCATCCCTACATGTGACCTCTTAAAGGCATAGTACAACATAGACCAGGGGTCTCCAACCCTGGTCCTCAAGTGCCCCTATCCTGCACGTTTTAGATGTTTCACTCTTCCAACACACCTGATTTGAATGATCAGGATCGTTATCAGGCTTCTGCAGAGCTTGATGATGAACTGATCTTTTGAATCAGGTGTGTTGGAAGACAGACACATCTAAAACATGCAGGATAGTGGCTGTTGAGGACCAGGGTTGGAGATCCCTGACATAGTCTGTATATAGAAATGGACGAAGCAACCGAGTCATTAGATGTTGGCTCTGAAAAACTCTGGCTTCAGTTCACTACAATTCAAAAATTGTGATTTTCAATCAAGGAATACTCTGGTACTACAATTGAAAAAAAAAATTCAGTAAGTAGATATTAGGCTTCAAAAAAGTAAGATTTAGGAGCGTGATCCGTTTGATCGACTTCGAGCCTCATACGCATTGGGTAGAGTCCTTGGGTTCAAAGTTTAGACCCGCCCCCTCACTCCTTCCTTCATATCCAAATATGGTCACTTCTGGTTCCAAACAACCAACATGGCGATGTTCAGATTCTGATCTCATGGCTTAAACCCCTTAAGCCCTGAGCTCTTATTTTGAAATTTCAACTATAGAAAAATACCAGAGACAAGTCTCAGGGTCCCCCAATTGGGGGACCTTGGGGTTTAAAAGGTTAAAGTCCACAAACCATTTAACTAGACATCATGGTAGCGTTGTTGGGTTTATGTACAGTGTGTTTGCTTCTTATCTAGAAGTAGAGTTATGTATCTTACATCATTAAAGCTTTAGGTAGGGAACAGCTGGCTCAAGAAGTGAGAATATGCATCTACATCACCTCAGCTCACCAATTAAAACCTTCTGTCTCATTTGTTTTACACAAACAGGAGTGTGCAAATGACACTTTGTATTTCAGGGAAGTTCCACGCTCAAACTTTTTTTTTTTTTTTTTTTTGCAGATGACATCCTGAGGCGGTCATTGTGCACAACATCCCAAGGTTGTGCCACAGCAGTGACATTTTGCCCATACGAAGAGTAAAATCACAACCTGTACTCACCGACCTTATGTGGCATATCACAATATAGCCACAGATGCTGCAGCTTAGTACTGTGCATACTAATAAACTGATGCTAATCAGAAAATAGCTGGATTTATGGTCAGCAGAACAGAACCCACGTCACAGTTCAATGACAGATTTTCTGTTATATATTATATATTGTACTATTTAACCATGACAGGTTTACGAGTTACTTCCAGAACTGGAGTTACATTCAGATTAGTTGTGTTTTGCTTTTGTCTGATTGCTGAACGAGTCTACAGTTGTACAACTGCCATATTTATGTTCTTTTATTGACTGTGATTGTGATATTTAGTGGTGATAGCAGTGAGCGATGGCTTACATTGGAAATGTCTTTGTTAGATTTGTCTTACTAAAAAGGCTTCTGAGGTTTATTTAACTTCTCTAATGTTGTTTTGACTGTGAACAATGTCTCCTGGCACCAGAACACCAAAAACACAATCAGCCAATCACATTTCTTCTCTTTGGCTGCTGTAACCCTGATGTATCATTGACACTTGTGTGGAGGTGCCAATGTCACAAATATGAATGGATTTTAACCAGGTCAAGCAAGTAATTTTTTCTTTCACCAAGGAAGTTATATTTTTTACCTTGGATAGATGATTACATTCAGCTCAGTATCAGAGGAAATCTCAGAAAATCCCTCTGTCTTATAATGTTTTACCAAAGGCCTGAACCAGCAGAGGGCAGCAGATCACCATTGCTGCATCTAGAAGAAGAAGAAGAAGAAGAAGAAGAAAAAGGAAGAGGAGGAGGAGGAAGCAGTAGGAAGCAGTAGGTACAAATTGAAAGCAGGAAAATGTTTTGGGTAAAATCCATTCATACAACCGAGATGATTTGGTAGTAATCAGACGTGGATTTTATCTTGGTAGATGTTTGTGCTCTCCAAGTGCTTTCCTGTTTCAGCTTTATTTGGGCCAAAACAGTTAAAGTTTTTCGGCAAGAAGACAATGATTAATGCGTGACACCTTAATAAAATTTGTGTACCATAAATGTTTTTTTCATGCTTTCCTATCAAATTAATCATCTTGCTACAGATTTATCTTGCAATTCCTTGGAGGAAAACACTGTTTTATGCCACAAATGTCAAGTGTGTGCCATAAAACACTTTGCTATGATCTATGATGACAAACCACTCCCACTGGAGAGAAAACTGTTTACTTTGTGGGGGCATGATCACACCATTATCCAGGCCAAAAACATTTCCTGGGGGTATAATCAATGTTTGAATATATTTAGCAAAGGAGTAAATGTGTATTCCACCTATCCTACTTTCCTGATTGCTGTGAAAAAGTTGTGAGAGGAGTTTTTTTCAATGCCACAGCTTTAGAGATATTTCTTCCACAGTCTTCTTGGCAACAGAGCCCTCTCGCTGTAATCTGCAATACAGAGCAGGACAGGCCTCATCGGAAAAACTGCCATCGCTGGCATTGCAGTACGGACAAGAGTGAAAAGGTGCTACATCCACAGAGCGGGCGTGAGTCAGTGGATTTGGACGGAATTAAGAGCCCATGCCCGTTGAGGGATGGGGCTCACCTCGCTGTTACCCATAAATCCCAACTGCTCTCATTATTAAGAGAATTCATCTTGTCAGAGGCCAGGACGTGGCTCAATTTAGGCTCTAGATTGCCATCCAGCTTTATTGACTGGTCTCTTTTCTCAGTGGGAGGGAGGAGATGCCCTTGCCAAACAAGGCTGGTGCGATGACGTCCTCCATCGACATCTTTACAGCTTCATCCTCCACTGACTTTGCATATGCTTACACCACATACTCTCACATTATGCTGAGTCACCGTACCAAGGAGCTTATGGTTTTGCCCGCTTTTTTCCGTCTGTAGTCGTGTCAACGTTACGGGAAAAAACTGCTCAACAGATATTGATGATTTTCCTTTGACGGGGAGAAATATGGTTTTACTACTTATAGGAAACAGAGGATGTGATTGTGTCTTAATCCAGAAGAAAACCCTGTTGTAATGGGTAAACGTTTTAATAAGATAGTGTTGTTATGTCTCCACAAGAGGGCAACAGTGTTCAATCTATAGCAGTGGTTCCCAAATGGTTTCCTACTTTTAAGTCTCAAATATTTTCACGGCCCACCTCCGACCCCATCAAATACAGAGGCCATATAAAGTTTGAACATCTGTAACATGTTGCAACACCTTCAGTATGGCAGTTTTCAAGGACCTGTCCATCAGCTCAACAGAGTTTTAACATTTAAAACATGATTGTGGTATTTATATTTTTATTTAATTACATCATACTATTTTGGTGATTTTATGGCCCACTTGCAATACCTTTGCGGCCCACCAGGGGGCTGCGGACCACAGGTTGGGAAATACTGATCTATAGCATTGTGTGTGAGTGGTTTCTAGTTTTCATATTAACATTTTCAGTGTAATTTTTCAAGCAAAACATGCAACATACCCAAGCAACTAATAATGTTACTAGTTACCGTAATTTATGACGGTTGATTCAATGGCGAGTAAGAATCAGTAGGGGGCAGCCAAACACCACCATCTCTGAGCCAACACATGTTTTGGGTCTTTGGGTAAAATTCAAAACTTTGTCACATCTTAATGGATTTAGTTGAAAATCTCCACACACACACACACACACCCATGCAGGATGACAGTGTTTACACACATGGTTTATGGCTTGGCAAAGGTTTGTGCCCTGCGAGTCCTTTCTAGTTTTGTTATGAGATCCGAGTGGATGCGAGTGTGTGCAGATATGTGTGTTTACTCAGTTTGGTCATTTATCATGTGAGGTTCTGCTTTGGTTATTTTGTTTTCTTGCCCTGAAATCGCAATGAAAAGACAGTCGGCTGAGCTGCTTTGACAATTTTAATATCACTTTGCGGTTAGCTTCCCCCGAGTCAAATCAAAGTCCAGACGCACATCTATCTGTCTTTGTGTTGGTGCATTTCTGCGGGTGGCTTGTCATTATTCTGTTTTAACGTGGCTATCAGTGGGATAGGAAGCCTGTCTCCAATCCTGCTGGTTAGCAGACTGAAGCCAGCATGGCCACTGTTGCATCCATGCTTGTCACTCTGGGTGTGTTATCATTAATGGGATGCAGATAGCAGGGAGAGCTGAAACACGTGGCCACTCTGCCGTCAATTTGGCTGCTGTCTCTGTCCCCCCCGTCCTCGCTCTCTGTCTGTCTGAAACTGGAAGGTTTGTTTTCCCTCCGTGTCGTAATGTTCGCCGTGTTAGAAGATGGCTGAACGGTCTGAGTGATAAGCTGGGGGAGGATTTCTTGGTGTGTGGGTTAATCTGGAGGCTGTGTACTCTACAGGAAGAAAATCTATTGCGGTTTTACTTAATTTTCTGTTTGTTCAGGCTCAGCTGGCCATTCGGATCCTTTTTTTTTGTCACAATAAATGTTGCATTATAGGTATAAAGGACCAGCCTCTGCCTGCCTAGTCTAGAGCGCAGAGTGATGTAAGAGCACTGGGTGTACATAATGTTTTTCATACTGTGGAGGCAGATGGTATCTTTAAATGTACCCTGTGGAGTTTTCATCTTGTAAACAAACACTGTTGTATGTATTCAGTATCTTCTCATCACAGTGTTAGAAACGAGGGTGATCATGAGACAATGTTTGGAGAATGGTTATGATACATTAGCTACACATGTCACATTAGTTTTCTGAATCGCTATTGTTGTTTGTTTCTAGTGTTGTCTTGTAACTTGTGTTTCCCAGAATTTGGATGCCATGTTTCAAGTTGTCAAATTTGTGGGAATCAGGAAACACAGCATGCCAAAAAATGTCCCTTTTTCCAGGTATAGTACTTTTACTTGGTCCTCATTTTGACTTCAACAGGTGTACATCTTTCTTTCTTTTTTCTTTTAAGGAGGTTATGTTTTGGTCTATGTTGGTTTGTTTCATTGTTAGCATTATATAACAACGTAAAAAAAAAAAAAAATTTTCCCTTTTCTTGAGAGTATTCTCAAAGAAGCAAATGATAAAATTTTGTTCAAGATCAGAAGATGGGATGCTGCCTATAAGAAAAAAAAAAAATCTGATTATCCCTTTTACTTATAATATGTACACGAATAAGGTAATGGTGACAGAGAAGCAGCAGGGGGCAGTAAAACAACACCCCTACATCTACAAGCTAGACACGAGGAGGAGGAAGAAGAAAGCAATAGGTATAAACTGGAAACAGGATTTTATTTATTTTTTAATTCTTTGGGTAAAATTGTGTCACTTCTTAATAGACCTTAATAGATCTCTCCAGATGCAGATTATTCAGTACTTCAGGCTGAAATCCCCAACCATGGTCCTGTTCCCTTTGGAGAAGCATCTGCAGACCATCATGACTTCTCTGCAAAGGTGGAAGTCCTGCTTCAGCTCAGCCTCAACGTTGAACCATAGTCGCAAGATGACCACGCTGAGATTCAGCTTGAAGTATTTCACACAAGTCTAGAAAAGGAAATAAGTTCACATCAGTCAGGAGGATTTTTATTTGGTACAAGTGCAGGAAATGTGTCGATCGAACCAAACACATAACAGATAGCAATAGCAGCTACGATATTCTATCAAACTTGCTTGAAAATTATTACACAATAAACACACAAATCCCCAACGTAAACACTCGTTTATTTACCATTATCTGTGTATCAAAATGGATTGATCCAAAATTAGTTACGACAACAGTAGGTAGCTAGCATGTTGTGTAGCTAACATCTGTCTAAACTGTTTGTGAGGTATTTTACATACCTTAAATTGATACATCAGCATCCAGGCATCGAAGGCGTCTTCTCTTTTGAGCATTTTTGCGCTTTTATTTTGATAACTGGAAAAAGATGCCCAAAGCCCATGAGAGACCGACAAATACAGCTACTGAGGGCATAGTGGATTTTTGTTGATGCTAAAGTTGTCCCATCTGTATTGCGCCATTGACGATTGCTGATGTAATCGGTCTCGAAGGGTTGTCACATTTCGTAGGGGGATCTTTCAACCTCTACCCCTTGCAAGTCCTTTTCAAGGGGTAGGGGATAATGTTGGGATTGGGATTGGGTCTATGCCTCGGTGTAGGTTTGCATTCTCTTTGCTTGTGTTGTTCCATGTTGCATTCTTTCCATCACATTGGCAGTGAAACTTGTTTTTCTTTTAGATGTTTGCTTCCATCAAGGTTGTTCTTTAGATACTGTTAAGAAGGTTAAAGCTTCTTTATCTCTTAATTCTTGCACACCGTCTTTACCAAATACACAACATTTATAACCACATGAAAATACATCCTCCCTGCTCTTGGTGTGCTTTGGAGTTTGTTCATACAATCTGCATAGCAATACAGGAAGCGCTGATACCTGCCGCACACACGGTGCACACAATATAAACGATATCTCTCCAACCATTCACTGCCGCTGCATCTCCCATTTACAGCAAGAGATCTCCAAGATAACCCACTATCTCACAAATTAGAATAGTCACTCAGCCAGCTCCTCTTCAGCACATTCCTTAACGGCAGCAGATTTGTGACAGTCTCAACCACCAGGATTCAATTTAAATCTCCACTTGACATGCTGAGTATGAGATGGTGCTTTAGAACAATCTTTTTTACAGAGGTGACGGGGGATTTTCCACCAACGACAAGTCTCGCCGCTGAGTACAGTAACCGATTTGAAAGCGCCCTTATGTACTGATCGTGACCTTGCGTGCTTGTTTTACATTGCAGTCAAATGGATGGCATTTTCAAACCGAGCGTAGCTACTGATTAGTTTCATAGTTGCACAGCTTTACTCCCTCATTAAGTCTAAATGCCAGACACCGCCACAGATGGGAGCGCTGGAGTCATTTAACCTAGCTAGTGACAGTGAACCCAGGTACAGTCATCAACCATGAAGCGATGCAGGTACAGTGACTTGGTAGCAGATGTTAGCTTCACTCCCAATGCAGGGATCTTAAAATCACGAATTAGAAACTTTGAAATATCTCAACATAGTTGAAAAACAGTCAAAGTTCTTAACCTCAGGGATTTTCGAGCAGTCATTTCCTCTGCAGTACCAAACATGCTGTGTGACTCAACTGCTTTTATGATAAATAAAGGTATGAATCACACTACAGAGATGAAAATGCTGGGAAGGGTGAATTGAAAATGAACAAATGCTGGGAACAAGTCAGTACAATAAATGGACTGATATAATAGAGTGTAAAAAATGTCTGACAGGCTACACAGCAAGTGTTAGCACCTTTTCACTTGAGCCGTTTGGGCTACAGCTAACAACGTGAATTAACACAGTATATTCAGTTTTTTTATTGTTTAGCCTGTAAATTGTCACTAAATCTCATCACATTCTCTCTGAGCCCAAAATGTGTCATTTAATTGCTTGTTTTCTTCAACCAGCAGCAGCCAAAGCTAGTCTTATAAAAAGAAAAATACAATCCTCTTCACATTTGAAAAGCTACAAGCCGGTTTTGATGAACTTAAACAGTTTTTTAATTATCCAAGTTGTCGCCAGTTAATTTTCTGCCCACTAACTAATCAATTAAATGTTGCAGCACTCTTTTTAGCCAGTGTTAGTCACACAAACGCTGCCAAGTTGATGCCTTAAATTTTCATCTTGTGTGCATGTGCAAATTGTTTCCTGGATTTGCAACAAACAGCAAGTTGAAACTGACTAATACACAATATCAGAACAGTGATGATTAATCAGTTACTTATGTTTCATTCGTTTGTCTGTCCATCCATCTGTCTGTTTGTCCATCTGTTAGCAACATTATGGAAAAACTTCTGAACAGATCTCAATCATTTTTTGAGAAATACCGTATTTTCCGGACTATTGAGCGCACCTGTCTATATGCCGCTATTGAATTTGTTCGAACAGTTTCATGTGGTCCACTCTGACCGAGTCTGATGTGACGAGGATAAATGTATCGGCGGCACGGAGCTTGCTAGCTTGTGCCACCAATACATGAGCCACACCGGTGTTTAAGTCACAGGGTTCAAAGCGTTGGAAAAAAGTGGCGGCTTATACTCCAGAAAATACGGTAGGTTATTACCCAAGTTATCCTGCCTTGCCTGAGATTTGTGCTCACTGAGTGATTTCTAGTTTTAATAATCGATTACAGATTTCAGTCATTTTTCACCCAACCCACATGGACTGTATTTAAAGATGGTTGTAACAACTGATGATGTCACTGCAGACAATAACTTCATGGTTGACGAAAGCTTCTCATGTGAAGTCGAGATCTTCCAAATATGGGAAACAGGTGAGTGTCTCTTTAAAATCTGATGAATAATTCGAACAGTATCCTCAGTGTGTCAGATCACACTGCATTGAAATTGGAACCTATTAAGAAAGTAAACAAATACAATACGTATTTTGTTATAGCCTGTTAGTGTAATTAATCAGAGCTCTAATTACTGTGTAGCAACAACTGATTAAAACCAGCCAACGAGCAGCAGAACTGTCTGTTGAAAATGTATTGGCCACTCCACTGACAAATGATAATCTCAGTCAAAACAATCAGTATGCGACTTTATCTTCTTTCTTTGTTGTCAGCTACTCCAGAACAGGGATGTCCTAATATCTACTTCCTTATTAAATGATTTAAAAAAACATAAACCAGCACACTGATCAGAGGGGCCAGCACCTGTACCAGTGGTACTGCACTTTGCATTACCTCCACATTTACTTGAATTTAAAGCCATGGTTGCGACCTCGTTAGAGCCTGATATGTAACAATGACCCAAAATGTAACAATGTCCTGAATTGTTATTAAAAAAAATGCAATAAAACCTGAAATGTAATAACTGAAATGTTATTACAAATATGTAATAAAACCCAAAATGTAATGAAGGACCCAAAATATAAGAAGTTGTTAAATTTTGGGCAAAGTTTTTGGGCTCCGCATTTGTTACATTATCGACCAGATGTTACATTTCGGGTTTTATTACATTTATTTTTTTATAACAATTATGGCCATATATCAGGCTCTAACACGGCTTTTTGACAGACTAGTTTCTGCTTCTAAGAGATGACAGTTGTTTTCTAGTTGGTATTTCAGAGAAAACTAAGTATCTTACAGTTGTGAACTGTTGCTTGATGTCACCTTGGACTCTGCAGCGAAGGATATTTGCCAAGAATTTTGTGACAACTTGTGGAAAACGTATCGATTAAATGAAAAGGAAATCAACATGGTGAAGGGTAATAAAAAAATAACGTTTCGTCGCAGCTCCAAACAAACAATGTAGAGACAGCTGTAACACTACCACACTGAATATAGTGCTGTGTGATCCTTTGTAATATTCAGTGTCTCTCTTCATCTGTACCTCAGAAATCCCTCTATCTCTGTATCAATTGTACCAGCTGCCATCAATTTGCCATCATGATGAATTCTTACATAAAAGCTATGATGATGATGATGACGATGATCATCATAGATTACCGGTGATGGCGAGCAGTGAGAGTGGATAGAGATGTGGTATGAGCAGTATGGTGGAGACTGCAGTGGCTGCTGTGTTGCTGTCTGTGAGGAAGCTTCTCCGGTGACACCTGCTGGTGGTTTGACCAGCACCAGAGCCTCCTGTAATCACACTGCACATTTTAATTTGACCAGCAGGAAGGTGCCACACTCTCCCTCATTCACTTTAATCACATGTCATCATCCTTAAGTTGGTGAGATGACATTAAACAGAAACAGGGAGTCCACAAAATCAGTTCACACTCTCCCCATACATAACATCAAGCATGCTACAGTATTGCAAATATAAAAGAGCCAAAATGCATGGATGCTGCTGTGGTTTGTTAGACACACTGACACTGTACAGATGTGATCTTATGTCACCATCTAGTGTTCAAACAGGAATAACAACTTAAAGTGAAATGTCACTGATTATTTATTTTCCTAAAGCTTGCTCGCACATCCTAAAGCACTTTGTTATTTATAAAGTGGATTCGGTGTTAATCCCGATATTTTATGCGACAGCTGTTTTATAGCTGTAATCAGAATAAATGGGGACTCTGACCTAATATGCAGTAACTTGCTTTCTTCTATCGAGGCTCCATTAAGTGAGGAAATCCCTGAAGGATTCAGGAAGACCAGGACTGTACAGGGGCCTTGGTCCTCACCAATAACTGCTTTTTATTGGCACTTTAAGAACTGGTTACTTTTGCTATTTAACTTTCAGGCCTCCAAGGGTCACATGTTTGCATTTCCATGTAAAATAAATAAGTAGTGCATCAATGGATTGCAGAAATTTCTCATGCCAGAGTTAGACCATTAGGAAAAGATCTACTTTTTTAAAGCTGGAGGTGTTTGGTTTGTTATAGCAGTAGTGTTATGATACCATTAAAGCTATTATATATTACATTTAGGACCTCCCTTCACATTTTTCAAAGTGGTGCTGCTTCCAACAAGAAACACTCATTCATCAATAAGACAAAACAGCTGTTGAACAAACCCATCACCCTCTCAGGGACACATCCTCCAGTTAGGATTGAACAGTCGAACTAATATCTACAGAGAGAGGTGTTTCTGTGCAGAGAGGAGGTGTTAGCTGTGTTGATCTGTAACAACCTTCCCTGAGCAGAAAGACAATTCACACCTCAAATTGATGTGATTACAGTGACTCTCAGAGGACACGGCTCTGATGTGACATCAACATGTGAACCACTCTGAAAAAATAACCTGTTTTGAAGAAAAGCTTCTAAAAACGACCTCAATCGTTTATTCAAATGTGTCAAAAACTTCTCTCATTTTTAATATATTCATTTTAATTGTCATTTCCGAACTGGTGTTAACGTTAATTTCAAGTACTTTGATCTCCACTTTTGCACAAACAAACACTGAGCTTTTCACAACTGGCTTTTATTTTGAAAAAAAGTATAATTGACAGAATGAAAATAACACTTTTGTTGTGTTGAAACAGCAGAACTGTAAAATTGGACAGAATCTGCTTCACTGTGGGATGTCTGTTGTCAGAGAGTGGGCTGAACATGACTTTATTACTAATGAAATTAAGTTGTTACAATTCTGGATGATTACTGAATCTTTTGCGTTTCATCAGAATTGCTTCAGCTGAATTTATGTTTCACCGATAACCAGCTTTGTGTATTGTTTTATTGTTTACTGTGCTGTGGGAAATGCTTCATCTCAAATAATGCTTTGATGAACAAGACGTCCCATTTAAGTTTGGGCCCCCTTGAGGATCACATGCTGCATTTAAAAGCATTTACACCATGCAACACGGCATGAAATTCTTTACATGTTCACAGTATACCATGGAGGCCCAGGCGTCATTGAACGCACAAAGTAAATAGGATGAAATGAAGCACTGCACTGCACTGAGGACACTGGGGAGTCTGTTGTGTTTACAGTAAAACACATTTAATGCAACAAAAGTTACTTTGTACATAATTTTATATTTGTAATGTCAATAATGTGACATATTCATCTTTAAGTAAAGTCAAGTGGAGAACCCTATTGGATTAAATAACCACAAAAAGGGCATACACTTAAACAATATTTCCACAAAGCAGCCCCTTGTCTACTGTAATATTGCCTAATGAATTAAGTATAAACAGTTTGAGAAATCCCCCGAGTGGATGTCAACTTTCTAACCTTTCAGAATCCATACAGAATATCATCATATCGACTAAACCTCCCACAAATTGCATTAAATTCTCCATGAAAAAGAGTCTAATCAGCAGAGTCACCCATCACAAATCATTAAATAAAATAACTGCAATTAAAAAAAATTAATCACCATCATCAGTAAATGCAAATAGATTTTTTGTAAAATGGTGCAGGTTTGCAGTTATGCTGTCGTCTAGTTTATCTGCTGCCCTCGTGCATACAGGAAACCCCTCATGGCGTTACAGGAAGCCACAGAAGTCAGTGAATACCTCTCCTACACATTGGCTGAGAGGTATCCAGGTGCATACATGATATGCCAGATGTATGCAAATTACCTATAATTCAATGAACTGTGAAGTCCGCTGTTAATTAAAAACATCTCTTCCCATATATGCAACAAAAATTTAATGAGAAATGGATCTGTTTTTTAAATTACACTTTACCTGAAGTGATTACACCTGGAATGAGAATTCTGTAAAACGCAATATAAACGTATCATCGTAATTCAATTCCAGCAGAAAATTAATACATCGCTGCGTTACACACAGACAGCGCTTCACTCATGAGCACCTGAATGTCAATACAGGATTTAATCAGCTGCAGACAGTGGCTGGCACAGCACACACCAGCGAGTCCATCAGCGTGCATCTGTTTGTAATTATTTTTGTTAAATCAGAACAAACGCTGGGTTTTCTTTCCGCAGCCGTCGTTTCCTCACCTATACACAACAAACTGTTGCAGAGCTCATTAAACCGGCAATGAGCATTAAAGAGGTGATAACAGGAGGCCTTGCAGTGAAGCAGATGTTTGTTCTGTACCGTCCTCTACAATTCCAGGGCAATGAGCAGATTTATTCTGCTGTTAGTTCACTCCTCGGGCCACATGTGCCATCATAACAACAAACAATAAACTCTTTCCAGGGATCACAAGTTGGTGCTCGCTGACTGAGGCCATCATTTGATTTCATCTTTAAGGACCGCTGCCTCCAGCAGAGTTAACTTTAACCATCAGTAATATCAGCTGCTGTCAAACTTCTACCATGATCTACAATTTCAACATCCTCCTCAGTGTGCTACCTCCACCAGAGAGGTTAAGTTGGTTTTGTTTTGTCTATCTTTAAGTAACACTTCACACATGGCAGCCAATGATGACAGGGTTGTGGTGTGATGCTCAAAAATGGAGCTGAAGTGCAAAAAGTCCAATTGACTTCAATTGAAAAATGGTCATTTTCAATCATGAAATACTCACTCGATAATTTTTTCTCACAAGTCATTCTAGTGTCATTAATTAAAGTTAATTTGTCTTATTAGTGATGTAAAAATGTCTTAATTAAGGAGATATTAAGCTTCAAAAAACTGAATAATTTAGGGCGTGGTTAGCTTGATTGACAGGTTACGGGAGGAGCTAAGCTAGGACGGTCATTCACCGTGAATCCACTTTGCATTGTTGTGGAGTTGTTGTTGAGTCGTGACTTTAATACAGTTTTTTTCGTGGTTATTTTTTGGTGGAGTAATTATTTTTCCCACCTTTTATTCCTATCATGGCTCCTTCTTCAGTTTATTGTTCAGACCGAACTTCGAGGGATTCAAATATCCGGTTTTATCAGTAAGTAAATCTTAATTTATTTTCGTAATAGTTTCCAATGTTAATGCACTTCTTCTGCAGTGTTAGCATTACGCGCAGTTTGTACAGGAGTTTAGTGGAGTGGAGGAGACAGTTAGCATGCTAATTATTACTCACCCCTCCCTTCATTTTCAAATACGGTCAACTTCTGGCTCCAAAAATCCAACATGGCGACGTCGAAAAGCATCTTTGACAGCTTCAGTACAGACCTCCACAAACCTATGGGTGACGTCACAGTTGCTTCGTCCATGTTATATACAGTACAGGCCAAAGTCATAATATGAATTTTAACAGTTTTAACCTGACTTCTGCACAACACAACTGATGGTCCCAACCCCATTGATAAAGCAAGAAATTTCACTAATTAACCCTGATAAGTAACACCTGTGAAGTGGAAACCATTTCAGGTGACGAGAAAATGCAAAGAGTTTGCAAAGTAGTAATCAGACCAAACGGTGGCCATTTTGAAGAAACTAGAATATAAAACATGTTTTCAGTTATTTCACCATTTTTAGTTCAGTACATAACTCCACGTGTGTTCATTCATAGTTTTGATGCCTTGAGTGAAAATCTACAATGTAAATAGTCATTGAAATATAGAAAAAACATTGAATGAGAAGGTGTGTCCAAACGTTTGGCCTATAGTGTACAGTCTGGGGGTATAGCCCAAGGAACAAATGATTGAGGCAAGATGTGAGCCCGTCACTCAAACTTCACATGGGAAAAACATATGTACCCCCATTTGGCCACATGGGAAAATCACATGGGAAAAATGTGATACACATGCAAAGCATATGGGAAATGTATAAATGTGTGAAACCCATGTAAATTCCCATGTGCTTACATGTGAAACCTGTGTGATTCCTGTGGAGCCTGTGGGTTTTACATGTGAACGTTTGTGTATAAAGGCCACGCCCATGTGACACCCATGGGTACATTGGTTCCTACATGGGAATAACAAGTAAAATACATGTGACTTCCCATAGTACCACAGTAAGTAGCCACTCACGTAACATCAAGTGTGCACACATGGTATTATTATGATCTGCTGGATGAAATTTACACAGAAAATTTGTCAAAGCACATCACCTACTAGTGAGATGTTTTATTTCTGTTTCAATGGAACAGATATTTCCTTGAGGCCAAAGCTTCAGACCCTTCATCAGACCCCGCTAAGTAGTCAACATTGTTAATGGCCGGCTCCACTTTTTGCCATTCATGCAATTAAATGACTCATAATAAAGCTTCTGTCATAGATTAAAAATTAATCGCTGCCATTCCCGTCATCAACTTTAGAGGTTGAGAGGGTTTTATTGGCTCTGACCTCATTCCAGAATTCATTATAACTTTTAATTTGCATCATTCTCACAACCAAGTCAGCCCTCGTACTATTCTCGTTTCTTTTCATTTGGATTTCAGCACACGCAGTAGAGTCGTGTTTTATGTTGGGTTTTTTCTATCAAGGGTTTTATTTTTACATTTGTTAACACACACTGAGGAAAATCAGTGTTGTTTAAAGCCTAATTACATTGTGGATGAGTTTAACCCAACATGTAGTTGTAGTGTTTACCCAATATTTAATTGTTTATCCAACATTTTATGGTTTCTAACTAACATTTTATCATTTTTACACCCAATTCAAAGGGTAAATTAACCCAGTATGGAGTTAGTCCAATATTTATAACACAGTATTTTTTAGGGTGAACCTCACCAGTGTGCTAAAAAGGTCCAATTTGCCTGAAATACCTAATTCAGATCAATACCTCATTTACAATTTAGATTGATAAGCAAGGCCAGACTCGTGAAGTCTCCCACTGTTGTTGGGCTTAGTAACGAATGCATGTAAGTTATTGTGGGTCTTACCATTTCCAGTGATGGTGACAGTGGTGTGGTCCCCAGTAGCTGTCATGTAATAGTGTAAATCTTCATGATATATAGGACATCAGGTCCAGTTATTATCTTGTGTATCTTCACTAGTTTACAGACAACACTACTGTACTAAAGAGAGGCAAGTCCACCATGACATAAACACAGATTGCATCATTTAAAAATCATCAGTGTAATTTAATGGAAGCTAGTAATTTGTCCTTCCATATACATATTAAAAAAACTACATTTTTTTGAATAAGCTGGATCAGACTTATGATTTCAGTGTATTTCCCCTTCTCCAGGTCTTCAACTTTGAACTGATCCAAGTGTTTTCAGTAAATAATTCAATCTCACAAGATGCTGCTTTGTAAACAAGCAGCGTTACAATCCCCCAAAATTACTCCTAAACCACCAAACAGCTCAGTCACAAATGAAGCAGGAATATTGTTGCCAAGAGGAATCAGAGATATTCAACGTCTCATCACCAGGACATTCAATATATGCTGTTAATAAAATCCTGTGAAATGTCACACATTCATAAAATATTTTGTTGCTCCGACTACATCTTGAAAACGATCCTCCAGTGTCATGACGACGCTTTTCCCTCCCAAATGTTACAAATGAATATGGTAATGATATTCTAATGACGCTCTAATGATCTTTTAATTGTTCTGTTTCATTTTGTTTCCACTCTGTTGGGTGAGATGCATTTTCATGGCCTGAAGAATGACATGTGCATTTCCTCCAGTCTGCTGACATACCTCTGAATTACTTCTGATTATTTCCTTTAGTTTGATAATCAGGATTTACACACATAACGCAGCGCCTGACACTCATCAGCCGTACTTTAGCTCCTTTTCCTTCAGGTGAATAGAGTTCACATGTTCCTCTTTAGAAACTCCGTGTCTCAATCTGAAAAGGTCAGTGAAGACAAAAGGGAAAAGGTCAGGAGGGATCGACCTGGCTCTGCCATGCTGAGAACAGCACTGATGATAATATCAGCTGACTTCCATTGTGTGTGTGCTCAGCTGAGTGTGTGTGTGTGTGTTCTTGTCGTACACATGTCATGGGGGCCTGCTCCTTTTTTGGCGACAAAAACAAAACCCTGTGACACAAATGTTTTAATTTTAATACTTGCTGATTAAGTTTAGTGTTGTAAGGATTATAGTAGCGGACAGGAAGTGAATGTAAATCAATATAGTCCTCTAAAGGGATACAAACATAACTGTGTGTGTGCTGATTTTGAGCCTGGTTGATGACACATGACAAATGAAAAGGTCATCTGAGTCATACCCTTGTGTTTAAACTCCCTAAGCCTCCCACTGGTTTATCTGCTTCCTACTTTCAGATTTTTTGCACTGTGGCCTTTCCGCCACATGATGGCGCTGCATCATCAGGTTCACCAGTCAGAAGCGCCACAAGTAAGATGGAAAATATGCGTGTGACAAACGGAGGTGGGGGTTGTTATTGTAATTCAGCTCCTTGCCACAGGAAAGAGACCTCTCGGAGGCACGCTGGATATTTTTTCAAAGATGGATGGAGAAGCAGCAACAAATGAAAAGCCTTTGGGTATTATGGATGTGATTTAGTGGCTTAATTCTCAAGTGAGACTCAGGGAAAAAAGGCAGGGTAAAAAAAAAAAAAAAAAAAAGACATCCTTATACAGTAGCTCACAGAAAATTACATGTTTAAGGGCAACAAATTACTACCTGAAAGTCTGTTTACTGTTTCTCAGCATCCATCCACACACACATGGCTGCTCACGCTTGTACTCGACCTCAGATGGGGTCAGCTCCTGGGAATAAAATGGATGTTTATGCAAACTAAGTAGCAGCTACAAAGCTAATATGTCACTATGACAGTGTGTCTTTGTCGAGTGCGTTTCCTGTTAATGGACGTCTGCTATATGAAGTTGGCCAGCTGATATTAAACATGAACGTAATGCAATCTGAATCACTGCATAAGCAGGTGTTCACAGACTGCTGAGCGTGATTATGTGCAACCTTTGCAGCAGCAGTTTATAGCTGTGTGACTGATGACTTGTTTAAAAAAAAATAAAAAATCAGGTATGTTATTAACAAATGTAAATGGATGAGCTTTGTGTTGCATTGTGTGTGTTTTTTTTTTATTTACTGTGCATAAATAATGAACTTATCTAAAAGCTGACATACACAGAGCTGGAAATTACATTATGTTAAAAGACAAGAAGACTAGTGCTGTGTATTTAAATCCCCTATATGTGATACTTTATATAAGTGAGTTATCCAAACTGTCAATCAAACCTAATATATTTGTTACCAAGTATATTTTGTGACTCTTTTTCATATATCTTACTTAGACACATCCACACCAAAACCATATTTTATCACTACTCAATCAACAGGTATCTGACCTTGCAAAAAGTTTGTATTTAACTTGACCTTTAAAAATAAAAAATCTGGATTTGAGGTGGTGGTGCAGTGGTCCCCTCACAAGTAGAAGGTTGTGGGTTTGAGTCTCGACTTCCTGTGTGGAGTTTGCATGTTCTCCCAGTGCCTGCATGGGTCTTCTCCAGGCATATCAGTTCCCTCCCATGCTCCAAAGACATCCCTGTTAGGTTAATTGATCGCTCGAAATTGACCGTAGGAATGAGTGTGTATGGTTGTACCCTGCTTTTTTCCTATTGGCAGCTGGGATGGGCCCCCAGCCCCCAGGGACCCAATTGGATAAGCTGTATTGATGATGGATGGTTGTGAGGTTTTTTTCTTACCCCATATCCACCCACATCTCAAATTTAGACAAAATATTAACATCATCAAAATGCTGTTAGAAATGACACAAATGTGCTCCATCGGTGTCATTTTGAACAGCATTTTTCGCAAGATTTGCACCAAGAAAAAGTTCTCTAAAGTATGCTGGTTATATTAAGCAACCAGTGGTAATGTCACAGGTTGCAACAGATGGTTGATGGAGCAAAGTGCTGCTCTTAAGATGCCACAGGTAACATGATCACCGTCAATATGACTGACTGACTGACTGATCACATTGCACCAGAGAGGCTCCACCATGCTGCACTGATCTCGAACCAGTCAGAAGAAGGTCAGAGAGGCGGGAGTCGTGCCCTCCGTCGCCTGGTGGCACCAGTCTGAGGTCTGGGTCTGCAGACTGCAGTACAGCAACCCGACACTGGTGTGCGCACTGCAGCTTCCACTCCAACAGACTCCCACCAGGGTCCGCAGCAGCCGCGGTCAAGTCCCGCACAGTGAGCCGCACACTGGCAGGAAATTACACTGCTGCGCCTTCAAAACAAGACAACCAACATTAAAGGCTACACAGCAAATGGAGAGTACACAAGGAAAGGAATGGCTTTTTGTATAGGCACTTTTATCATAGGGACAAGAGACTTATTTTCAGTAGAAAATTTTTAGTAGAAAAAAATAATATAAAATGGTGGGAAAATGAATATAACTGAAGGCAACACTGGAAATATATGATCTGGTGCGAGTTCAGTAAAAAACAGTGGGTGGACTTTTATTTGATGGTCTATATTAAAGGGTAATTAAGACAAAATTAACGTGGAGGTGCACCTGTAAATTGTGTAGCCAATGTGTGGAAAACAACCGAGCAATTTTCTTGATCTTGAGTTATTTTTTTTGTTATCCTGACAAAAGAAACTATTTCTAAGATAATTTATGTCATTATCTTAGGAAAATTACATCAATTTTCTCAAGATGATGAGATAAATTTGTTATCTAAAGAAAACAAGACTGAAATGAACTCGTTATCAGCAAAATGGACAAAATAAAAATGCATTTAATCATGTCCTTTTAGGGCTTCTGTATCATAATGAACAAATAAACTTGGTTTATAGGATATGTTTTTCTCGTTATCTCGAGAAAATGAAGTATAACTTATCTTGTTTTCTCGAGACAACAATTTTATGTCATTACCTTGAGAAACCAACCGTCATTTTCTCAAAATAACAAGATAAATAATCTTATTATCTTGAGAAAACAAACTTCTTGACATAGCAAGAACACTAACTCAAGATCTCGAGAAAACCATTGAAATTAACTGATTATTACGGCAAAACGTAGAAAATAAAAATGCATTGAATCATGTACTTTTAGGGCTTCTGTACAATTCACCATTCACACACCAAAAACAACCCACCACAGCGCTCAGGCTCTTATTTTGAAAGCTGCAGAGCGGTTGCTGGGTGCCCACCCCCCTCCCTCTCTGGTGTGTTGACACCGGCCATTCAGCAGATCCCTACCGAGCAGCCTCCACTGCCGTGTTCACAGATCCAAGCTCCCCTTCAGTTCCTGTTTCCACCGCAGCCTTTTTCTACCCAGTTTCTGTGGAGCGGCACAAAGCTCGTCGGCTGCCGGTTGCGCACGGACCTCCGCAGCCTCCCGGGTCGGATGTCCGTGGGAGAAGCCGGTGTATCACGACAAGGTAAGGCGGCGTTAATAGCTCTATTAATGATAACAACAACAGCACTGCTTGCTTGCATGGCGGAAATGTTAGAAACATAGCGGAGGAGGAGGAGGCACTGCTCACAGATTTCTCCCCGCTACATCCCGGCCTGTTGACTGCGTCGCTGATGAGATCACGGTGACCAAATAGCGGTCATAGTGGGTAGGAAGGTAGCTTATGGGAGGTACGTGGGAACAGAGGAGGAAGATGTGGTCCCGTTATTTCTGCGGATTGTTTTTTTTTTGGCTATCCTTTTCAGAGGTGCGTTACATTCAAATAAACTGCTCCTCCTTTGTGCTACTAAACAAATGTGGTGCACGGTGGATGTGCGTAACGATCGTGAAAAACCGCACGATTACGCGGAACGAGGAGTGTGAAAATAAAACGGGTGTGTGTGTGTTTTTTTTCCCACGCGGTTTCAATTTGGCAGCTCTCATTATAACGGCAGTGCTAGCCCTGATATGCTAGCTGCTTACTGTCAGTATGAATGAATCGCATTTGACCTCCAGCTTGGAAATAAAGACGCATGACATTGGAGGAGGGAGGTGTTTGACAAGTGTGTGTGTGTGTGTGTGTCTTTCCCCCCTTTTGCGTTGTGTATTTATTTTTTTGGGGGGGGTAATGTGCAGACAAAGCAGCAGCCTGTGTTTCAGCCTCAGTGCACTACCACTACCACTGCTGCTGGTGCTGTCAGGAATTGCTTTGTAATAATAATCATCACAGCCAGGCGTGAGTTTGTTTTCAGTATCTGGAGGTGTGGTTAGTGTGTAGTAAGGCCTTCTCATATGTGATTAGGATATTAAATAAACGGCTCAACACACACACACACTCTCCTCCATGTGTGTGTGTGGTGTTGCTTCAGGCCTGAGCTTGACCTGACCACCCTTCCCTGTACATCTGATGATCAATGTACAACTCACACACAGCATATGGATGAGTGTAATATTGCCAAGATCTCAAGCATGTCAAGTAACATTACAGTGTTACAGCTCCTTTTTTTTTTTAATGTGACAGTCTCAATGGGAAATAAGTGCAATGTCTTATTGCTTTCTCATGAAATCGATTTGCTATATGGGTGAACTGTATTACTTCATTTCACTTAATGTCTCCGGCTGATATTAGAAGGCGTATTTCAAACTCTGTGGGAACCACGCTGCCCATTTGTCTTCTTCCTTTGACAGCATATTGTCTGACAATAAATTATTAGCTGGTAGTGTTTGTGTAGCGGGGCTGACAATTATCCCGGCGTTTTCGATCAATTTGCAGCCAATATGCATTGTTGCTCTCATTTGAATGGTGAGTTGCTGACAAGGGGAAACGCAACACCTATGGACGACTAATGCATCATTAATGTTATCTAATAAAGTCAGCCTTGGTAACTGGGAGCAGATTGATTGAGTTAGTAGCCCAAATCCATTCATGAATAAGTAAACAGCCGTATATATTGCGGTGACAGCAGTCTATGCTGTGAGGATGAGGAAGAGGAGGGAGGTGGGGTGACTCTGTGCTTCTTCAGATAGACGCCTGTTTAAATTTGAACTGCTCTAAACTGTCAGAGGCCAATTATTTCACATAAAGCAAAGTGACTCATGCTTTGGCAACAATTTGCTTTGATCTGGGCTTTGCCATTTTTGGGGATTGAATGGGTATAGCCATGGGTGGACCCATTTATATCAGCCGGGTGCAAATAATTACATTAGTTCATTCCAGGCTGCGTCGCTCTTTTTTTTCTTCTTCTGATGAAGCACTTTAATCAAACAGCAGTGATGACACTCAGAGTAGCCGTTGAAATTTACTTGGCACATTTGAAGTTTTTTCTTCCACCCAGCCATTGTGCTGTTTCGGCTTGTTGAGTTGATTGCATTGGGCAAACATTGCATTTTGTAGCGTGCAGCTAAGGAAATACATGATCCTGCATCCATAATACAGGAGAAGGTGCTTTCTAGTGAAGCAACCCCCACTTCCTCCTCCTCTTCCTCCTCCTCCTCATCTATTCTCTCACTTTCGTTTCCTTCTCTCTCTGCCCTTTGTGCCTCTACCATGCCTCATGCCACTGTCTGTCTTCATTTTTTGCCTAATGAGTTCATTAAACATATTAGTGTTGCTCTGCCAAAGAGGTTAGACGCGGTGCAGGGAGTAGAAAAAAAAAAAAAAAATGGCGGGGGCTCCGTTATTTTTTTTACCCGTATTTTACACTTTCGTCACGTGGGCACGCGCCGCTCCTTCTGCGTGGTTTAGCGAGCGGCGAGCCCACAGCCAAGTGGAGTTTTATTTAAAGTAGCAGTTGGATTTGTTTTTCATTTCAATTCCGTCTGCAATACCAGGCTGTCACCTGCACAGCAAGCGCCTCTGTTTGCATGAAAAGCCATTCTAATTTCAAGCATCACAGTGTTTTGGCTCAGTGTACAGTGTGTGTATAATGCTTGATATTGGCTTCAGTGTACTGTGTATACATCC
>OOFC01020131.1:7448-35201 GCA_900323345.1 Pseudochromis fuscus
TTGTTTTAACAGAGCATGATGGGTTGTTTTTGTCTGTTGGATAAAATACTGGATTAAAACAACAAAATGTAGAATAAAAACAATAAAATTTGGAGTAAAAATAACTAAATGTTGAGTAAAAAACACACAATGTTGGATAAAAACAACATAATTTGGAGTAAAAACAATAAAATTTGTTGACTCAATGTTATGGTAAAGACAACCCATTTTACTGGATTTAATTAACCCAGCTTGTAATACTGACACAGTTCTGAGACGTGTAATGTTTTAATCACTGTATGTTAGAGAAGAACTGCAGGATCTAGTAAAGTAAAAAGGTCAAAGGTCATCTGGGAAATCATTTTGTAAGAAACAAAGAAAATGCCGCTTAAATACATCCTGTCACTTTGAATTATGACATGAATCGATCTGTAGGAGTAAAACAGTCTCCTTTCTGCACGCTGGAGAACCCACCGATAGACATCACACCTTGAAACATGTCGCCATCGTGTAACATATTACACGTTGTTACACTGAATTAAATCAGAAGTGATTTCCTGGACTGTTGCATCAGTTGTTTACTGCCGATTTTCCGTCAGGCACCATTGGTTTGTTGCATCATTGTCAATCGGCATGAATGGATGATGGCTTGCCACAACATGTCTTCCACACTAATCTGTCCTACTCTGTATTTCAGAACCACTACATTAGGTCAAATTTCAGTCCATTTATTCACATATTCATACAATTTTAGTGATTTGATGTTTATGATTTAATGTGTTAATTTTCAAGGTGTGATGGAGGCTCAGGGGCCAAACGAGACATCGTGGCATCCAGGGGGAGATCGTCAGCTTCCACAGCCTCATCTCCACACTGTGATTGGAGGATCTGACAGAGTAGGATCCCTGAAGTGTTGGCTCATGTTGCAAAATATGTGTTCTGCTCATTTTGAGGTAGGGGCTGAGTACCTGCTCTGTGCACACCAGAGCACCGGAGCCACGAGAGTTAAGAGTGGAGAGAGTGGGGGAAACCCGTCAGAAGGTGCCGTGAAATCCCACTGAACAGGTCAGTGTCATTTTGCATAAATTGCTATATTCAAATAGAGACATTTCTATTTGTATAAATGTCTGTGGGTTAAGATCTTCAGTGTTGCAGCCATGTATTTTACAACAGAAGTACTGTGGCACTGTGGCACGGTGGCGTTTATTAGTTCACTTGTCCTGCAGGAGATGAGGCTGTATTTGTTGTCAGGTTGCACATTTACATGTCACCCTTAGATACAGAGATAGTGGGATATGCCGCCTGTTGACATGGTGGAAACATGTTGGATCACCTGCAAACAACCTGCTGGCCATTCTCATAAAGTCACCTTCAATATACAGTAGTGTTGACGTTGGGTGGACCACACAGAGGTGTGTCGGAGAAGGGAATGAGTTGTAATAGTTTTCAGAGTCCGTGAACAGTTGGGGGCAAAGGAGATCAGATCATTAGGAGCCAGTTAAAGGTAAGAGGCTTCATTTACAAAACTGTGCAGATATAATTCATAAAAGCACATTTATTTGAGTTGTGCTTTCACAGCCTGTGTTCAAAGTCCTCATATTGACTAATAGAAAATATTTTTAATGTTACAGCTTTTGTGTAATCAATACAGTTGATTCTGGAATTAGTTAATTAATTATACACACTGTAAAGTATCCCAGTATGACATGTTTGGCCTTTTCTATTTCTATCCATGTTCATTACATGTTTTTCTTCAGTACTGGGGAAGTACAGGAGTTATTTGGGGAAAGTGTGCCACACGGTTTACAACCAGTCTCGTGCTGATAATCAAAATTTCCCAGTGTATTTGTATTTGCTCATGCAAATATACAGAGAGATATGCATGACTCTGTGCCTTTATATTATTGACAGTGTTTTGAGTGAGCTGTGTGTTTGTGATCTAAACTTTGAGATAGTAATTATTTATAAGCTACAAGATACAATACAATTATTGAGAGTGTTCGACACTTTGATTTCACTCAGGCTGAACTGTGAAGAATAAAAACTGTGTGGCTGTTCACACACATCACAGAGATAGACAGATAGATAGATAGATAGATAGATAGATAGATAGATAGATAGATAGATAGACACAGTCACAGTTCAAAGCTACATGAACAGCTGTTTTATTTTTTTCTCCGAGGTAACGTCAGTGACGTAGTATTATCTTTTACCAACAGCAAGGTACAACAGGTAGTGCAACTTTTTATCACGTAGTTAGTGCATCACAAATGTGGAGGGGAACTTTTCCCTGATTCAGTAAACACGTAAAAGAAACAGTCTGATACCGCTACGGTAAATCAAATGTTAGTGCAATCACAATATACACCCCCTGACTACGGTAGCCATAATTAACCAAAATTGATTCATATATAAGGTGCATCGGATTATAAGGCGCACTGTCGGTGTTTCAGAAAATTAAAGGCTTTTAGGTGCGCCTTTTTCAGGAAATTATTTCCGTAAGATAAAAGACTGTATTTTCGCTGTCAGTCCATACCACAAAATTTCCCAACATACAAGATAAAACTCTCAGAGACAAAGAGGCTCTTCTCAGTATTTTACTTGCAAGTTATATCCGTACTGAGGCGGTCTCAGTAAGTTATCAAATATATAGAGAAAGGTCACAGAAACAATTCCTCCTCATTCCGCTTCACAATTTGTCACTCTCCACTCTCCTAAACTGGGAACACTGCTACTCTGTCACAAAATCTTCCTGGAGTCTTCACTTATCTCAAAAATGTTAACACAGCTTGATACATTCTGTATAAACAGTTCAGTCTCTCATGCTCAGAAGGTCACAATATGCTCACACAGTTTTCTACAGATTAGGCTAAACTTCATGATAATATAAAACAATAAATGTGTTAATACAAACATGTCTACATATTTTCTAACAGCCTTATAGTGCGGAAAAAACGGTTATTGAAGGAAATTAGCTTATATTCTGATATTACAATAACCACAGTCACACATGATATTAAATCAAATGTCATATTATTATCATTATTGTTGATTTACAGATTTAAGATGCACACTGCTTCCACTGTATTAATACTGTCTGTTTGACTGTGTCAGTTCATTACTAATAATGTGGAAGAAGGTCACACTTGTTAAACAACTCTTTACAGATAAGGGCCCATGCAAACAAGGAAGAGAAATCCAGGTTCAAGTCAAATAAAAACACAGACACTCGATAATAAATGTCACATGTGACCTAGAAAAGGTAAAGTTGATGATGTCCTCAATCGGTAAGCACGGCTTTGTTTAGCCCCTAAATGGGCACACATGGCAAACTTAATTAAATAGTAATTTCATGTATTTTAGTGTAACTGTGTTAAAATTTTATTTTCCTGGGGATACAAATAACTTTTTTTCCCATTTAGCTGAAATAAATATGTACTCCTTTTTGTGTAGTCTTTCTGTCAACTTTAAAAACACTTTATAAACATGTTATTGCAGATGATCTTTAACGGTTTGTTCACTACATTTAAAAAAATGTGTTGTTATGTATCAACTTTAGACATTTAAGAGTAAAATGAAGTGTAATCAGTATTTCAGACCTTTACAGTATCTGAAGAATAAAGAAAAACATTACTTTCTAAAACAAAATAAGAATATTTTTGAAGGTTAGCATGAAGTTACATGATCTGAGAACCTGACTGTTCGTGGACCTGCATGATGCTTCTTTCCCCTACAGCCTGTGAAATGACTTCAACCCCCAGGATACAGAAACCACTTACAGGTTAAAAGCCTGTTTCCTGGAGGGTTAACTGCACAGTTGGTATAAAAAAAACAGGGAAAATCTCTAACACAACTATTTTTTTAGGCCTCTCTTCTGCAGATAATCAACAATATAAAAGTGTGAATTACTGATTACTCTTTATTTAATGCTTAAACATGAACACATGGTTTCAGCTGGAGGCTTTGCATTGTTTAGTGTTTGCAGCAATTTCAGATCCACTAGAAAAATGTTTTTAAAAATTTGCATGTTAACTATTAAAAAACATATTTATACAGAGAAAATATAGGTCATAGTTTGAAAATTAATAATTTTGTGTCAATAAATTGTGACTATAAATAAGAGCTTGAAGGTCATTTTCTAATATTTCTTTAATAGTGTTTTATTGTTTGCCTGTTGTTTCTAGCAGCTGATCTTGCTTTGTGTTTGCTCTGTAATCTGACAGATCTCTGTTCTCCCTCTGGAAACTCCCCCTTCTGATCACACCGGCTGTCATGGATTTTTTTTACATCAACTCCTCGGTGCTCTTCGTCTCTCACAGACCTGTGAACCACAGCATTGTGGAGAAGACGGTGTACGAGCAGTGCAGAGACATGCCGGCTGTTCTCATCTGGTACCTCGGCCTGCAGTTCGCTAACATGTTCCTGGGCATCCCGGCCAACCTCATGGTGCTGTGGCTCATCCACAAAAACAAGGGCGACTCCTCCACCTCAGATATTTTCATCCTTCATCTGGCGATTTTAGACGTACTCTTCTGCCTCATCCCTCCCTTGGAGCTGGCCAACATAGTCTTCCTCACCACCAGCAGCACCTGGTACGTCCTGCGCTTCTTCTACGGCATAAAAGACTCCTCGCCACTCTTCCTCTCTTGCATCTGCCTGGACCGCTACATGGCCGTGGTCCACCCCCTCACCTTCACCGAGCTCAAGGACCGTCAGCACAGGCAAGTCCTGGCCATTGTGGTCTGGCTGATCATTCTGGCCTACGCCGCTGCTAAGTGTGTGGGCAACATTTACAATTTTGAGAAGGTCTTCACGGCCATGATCCTTGCAGCTTTTGCCTTCATGGTGTTCTGCAACATCATGATCCTCTGGGCCCTGCGGCAGTCTGGGCCCGGCAGAGACGAGATGCATCCTGTGAAGAAGAGAGCCTTCAAGATGGTCCTCATCATCCTGGCCATCATAGTGTTCAACTACTTCCCACCTGTTGCACTGTTCCCCTTCCAAGAATACTTTACTCCTGAAGTGTTTCGCTGCTATATTCACTACGTCGCCTTTGGCTTGATGGACTTCAGCAGCACCATTCAGCCTATGTTGTATCTGTCTAAGGAAAAGCTGCCACGGGGACTCAACTGCTGCCAGACCAGCAGCACACAAAACCAGTAGGGCTACGTGTATGTTGGATGTTTGTTGATGTGTTAAAAGAGTTGTCAGATAGTGTTGTTACTGTAAGAGAACAAGTTTGGTTCTTGTTCAGTCACAAGTTGAAAATGCTTGGTCATAAAACATGAATGTGGTGGTGCATAAAAAGGCTCAAAGTTTTAATCTGATAATTCGATTATTGTACAAACCTGGACTCTCGATATGAGGATACATATTTATTTCTCAGTACTTTCATATGCAGCATAAACTACTACAACATTTGATTTTTTCTCAGTGTATCATAATAAACACTGTTTTTTCTTTTTGAGTTCTCTGGGATTAACACACATTGAGCCATTGTGCACAGTAACTCATCTACACTGGTACTCAAATTATTCAGACCCTGTCATTTTTTTCAGAGGGAATTTTAACAGGTTTCATTTGTCAACTTCCCCCTTAATCTAGATTTAATAACTGATAATGACAACATGAAACACATTTTTAGAAATGGTTGCAAATAAAAGAACAGTTTAGAAAAGTATTCAGACACTGAATTGAATAATTTTTTAGAGGATGGTTTGGCAGAAATTACAGCATTGAGACTTCTTCATTCTCTAGTCTTTGCACATGTGGATTTAGGCAATTTATCCCATTATTCCCACAGATCAGGTTAGAAGTGTCTGCAAACTCCCATCTACAGGTCTTTGGCTGCACCACTCAATGAATTGATTTCTCTCACTGTCCTGAGCAGGCTCTCTTAAAGGGCCACTCTGTATTTAGCAGCATGAATCCTTAATTCAATTCTGACTAGTCTCCCTCTTCCTGCCACTGAGAAGCACCTCTTTAGCATGATGCTGTCACCACCATGCTTCACCATAGAGACGGTATTAACCAGGTGATGAGCAGTAGCTTGTGTTGAGACCATAAACTGTATATGTAAATGGACAAAGCAACCAGGTCTCAAACACGAGGCCAATGTGGATGTGTAAGAAAGCGCAATACCCCCAACGGCCACTAGATGCTGGCTTGGGCGGTGCATCTAAAAAAAATCCACTAGATATAAGGCATTAAAAAGACAATTATTTATTAATGTCTTAATATTTGAATTTACAGAGATCATTGCTGAACTTGAGTCTCACACTTAATGGGCAGTACTTCAATAAATGAACCCACATGTTAGCTTTGTCCAGTCCATATACAGTCTATGGTTGAGACATAATGCTTGGAGTTTGTCCAACTTACACCCACATCTTCTACAACCATGTGACTGTGAGGCTAACCACTGCATGACTGTACCGCCCCCTCACCTGACCAGAATCCTCTTTCTCTAAATAACATTTGGTCAATATTTACAAAAGTGTATTTTTCAGAACACAGCAAAATGTCTGAATACTTTTGTTGAGAATTTCAGTTTTACGAAATTTGAAAAAAATTGCAATTTTGTTATTATAGATTCATGGGTGTAGATTAAGAGGCAAATATTGAATGTACAAAAAAACCCTATTTTGCATGTGTTTGAATGTCCTTACAATGTATGCGTTTCAGTGAACCTTAATAAAGAAGAATAAATAAAAAGATCTCTTGGTTAATGTATCTCTTTAATTTAGACATGAATCACACAAAAGCCACTGAAAAGTCTAGTAGTAAAGACTCAGTAAATACTGTACACTGCTACACCTCATCATGTACATTGCTATATATTAATTAACCAGTTGCCACAACACACAGAAGCCCTATGGTCATAAATTCCTCCAGTTAAGAGACATACTTCCTGGTATTACAGTGGACAAACTAATACTCACTGAGATTAGCATCGTTTACAAAACAGTTAGTAGTTGACATCTGAAAGCTGGTCAATCAATACTGAATATTTGTAGCAACTCAGATTTATTTTCACTAACATTGTTACACAAATACATTCTTGTCAGCTCCATGGATCAGACTGCTATGGTTAAAGCTATATACAGCACTATATTCATCAAGTATATATTAGAAATGTGTGTAGAAGCATCTTAATCTCTAAACAACTATATTGTTGTTGTTGTTTTTTTTTTAACTGACCTCTGTGGAATTATTGAAGTTTTTTTTTCAACAGGAGGTCAAAGGTCAGGACCGACTACAGAGCATAAACCTCACCTTGGGATTGAGCACACACAGCCAGAACTTGAATCCAATACTTGGTCTTTTCTTTTAAAACATAAAAACATCACCAACATGTTGGTAACATACAACAAGTTTTGTTTTTTCTTTTTAAAAACTTTTTTAAGGTCATGTTTTCCGCTCATTACAATTTTTGTGAGAGAAGTCTACAAAAGCAATATTAGTTTTCAGTCAAAATAATGATCTCATACAGCATTGTTAAATATTTGGACCTACTAAATCACAGCGAAGACCAGACAACAGTGTATTGCACTGTAACACAAACATCACAAACAGGAACAGCTTCAACTTCAGAAGTTCAGCAAAATTATGTTAACTCAGAATCCACTAGCTAGCATTTTCCTAGCTTTTACAACACCTTTGTGGTTATTTTTGCACAGGGCACTCCTCAGGGTTGGTTAAAGAGCTCTTTTTGACTGATGCGGAAGAGCCATGTTCCACTCTTTATGAAAAACGGTACAACTTCTTGTACGACTTCTTCATTTCAGATTATACTGAGAAGTGAGATGTATTTCTTTGAGTTGCAGTGGTAAGTTTACATTCAATCCAATTTGAGTAACACATGTAAGTGCTTAAATGCTTTTAAAATGCCAAAAAAAAGTATGATTCTACAATTTTGGATTATTATCACAGCAACCATGTACACATTAAGTACATCTTCCAGGAATGTGTGCTTGCTGTTGGCCTGCAGCAAAAAAAAAAAAGATAAAAGAAGAAGCTTGGTTTAATTTATGACCCATGGTTGTTTTTCTGCATTGGTATCCATGTATTAAACACCTGTATAATACTCTCTAAATAGCAGTGAATCTGGTGTTCACTCAGTTTCTTGTTGTTTGACTGGACCATCTCTACAAATTTATCAACACTTTTGATGAATTTTGAAGCTAGGAAATGGACTCTGATTTAAGATTATTTTGTACAATCACATACAGTACACATTGCCAGTTTTTTAATGACTCACCTCCAACAGTTTGGTTCTAATTTCTATCAGTGTCTGAAAGTGTCTCCAAGGCTGAGGGCTGGGCTGGGTTAGCTTCAGCCTCATTGATGCTTCCTTCTCCCTGAGCCTTCTGCTCCTTCGCCGCATGCATCTTCAGGTGCTTTTTAAGGGAAGACTGGTCCGTGTAGGTCTTTCCACAGTGGCTACAGAGGAAGACCTTCTCTTTGGTGTGGACCAGCTCGTGTCTCTTCAGGTGACCAGACCTGCTGAAGCTCTTGCTGCAGTACGAGCAGCTGTACTCCTTCTCTCCCGTGTGAGTCCTCTGGTGCAGTTTAAGGCTGCTGGCCACTGTGAACTTCTTGCCACACTCACTGCAGCTGTACGGCCTCTCTCCAGTGTGCATTCTCATGTGTATGGTGAGGTGACCCGCTTGGCTGAAGGTCTTCTTACACAGCTCGCAGCTGTACGGCCTCTCTCCAGTGTGAATCCTGTAATGTGTTTTGAGGTCGCCCAAGCCGTTGAACCGTTTGCCACACTGAGCACAGCAATAAGGCTTCTCACCAGTGTGGATCCTCTCGTGTATACGCAGGTTTCCTGCATTGCTGAATGTTTTGCCACACTCCTGGCAGCTGTAAGGCCTCTCACCAGTGTGAGTCCGCAAGTGGACTTTGAGTTGGTTGTGCTCATTGAAGCGCTTCCCACAGTGCGAGCAGGAATACGGCTTCTCTCCAGTGTGGACACGCTTGTGTATCCTGAGCTGGCTGGGATGGGCGTACGTTTTGCTGCAGATGTTACAGCTATAGGGTCTTTCCCCTGTGTGGGTACGCTTGTGGGATTTGAGGAGGTCAGCTCGGCTAAAGCATTTACCACAGTAGCTGCAGCTGTGAGCCTTCTCACCACTGTGAGTCTTGATGTGGATGTTGAGCGAGGTTGCTCGGCTAAATGTTTTGGGACAGGTGGGACAGCGCAGAAAGTTGTCATGAATTTCCAAAAACTCATCTGCAGAAACAGCAGGCGAATCGTTTTCCTTAGACGTCGCTACTTCTGGCTCCACAACTTCCTCACTCGCTTCCTCAGGATCCATCTCGGGCTCAGGGTAATACCTTAATGCATACTTCAGTTTTTGCTTACAGCCATTGTCACCATACGGAGGCAAGCCATTCTGCTCGTCTTCCTCAGTCTTAATGAACTGTCCGTCCTGTGTGTAGCTGTCAGGAACAATGGTGACTTTAACATCACAATCACTGCCTCTAGAGTCTTCTTCAGGGTCTGGAGATGGCAGCTGACCAGTGAATGCATCATGACAACTGACCTCTGAGCTCTCACATTTTATTGGTTTCATAGTCAGACTGAGATGCATTGATGGCTGGGAGAGGTCAATGGCACCGCTTTCATCCAAGTCATGCTCTGCTTTTACAGACACTGAGGTTTCAGTGGACCCAGATAACTCTGATGTGTTCACACATGGTTGTCCTAATACTTCATTAGTCTGCAGAAATAAGGAGGCAGAGGATGTGCTCCCTCTCATCTTGCATTTATTCTTTCTCCTCAAGCTCTTCTTGTCACTGCTGCATATGGACATCTTGAACCTACTCTGGGTGGAGCTGATATGATCATTATTCCACTCTGTATTTGAAAACTTTTCAGTGGCATCTTGGTCACATATATCTGCAATTTGGAGGAAAAAAGGTTAACAAATAGGCACAAAGTGTTTTACAGCAAACTGATATTGAAGCTGCAAATGTTTGATTAACCCCTAGTTTTAAAGATTGATGACAACAATGTCAACAAATACCTATATAATTTTATAGGTCTAATAATGGTCTCTGTGCCAGCGCTTTGAGTCTGGACTTCCAGAGAAAAGTGCCATATAAATCTAAACCATTATTATTATTATTCATTATTATTGTCATTATATCACTAAATGCAGCATTCACAGTGTTTCCCACTTGGAGGCAGCTTGAAACACAACACTGACCTTTATCAAAACTTAAACATTTTACACAATGCATTAAAATAAGCGTGACTGATACCTTCATTGTGAAGATTTTGGCTTACATTGTATGGATGTATTCATATATTCACAATATTATGATTTGCAGTCTATTACAGAAGTATGATTTGCTATTATTATTAATTACTATGCTATCACATGGTACACAGATAATTATTTAGCAGAGCATTTTGTGGATTATTTATTTTATTATTTATTTCTCTATCACGAGACAGACATTGACACAGCTAGCTCACTGCATGCAAAAAGTTTCAGTCAGAAAATCCCTTCATATTACATTTATACAGTGATAACAGGACTGGGCATTTTCATTATGATATATGTAAACAGAGACAACTTGTGGTTCAGATGGCATTGACATAAACTGTGTGCTGCTGATTGTTTGAATTGTTATGAGAAATGCATTCACTGTACTGAAGTCATCAAGGAGGACTGTGAAATGCACTAAACTCAAACTGTGTACAGCTGCACTGTTTACGTGTGCTTGCGGTCTTCTGTCGAATTGCTACGTGTTTGTTTTACAAACACGCGCAGCCACATCTCCTGTGGGCACAGTGCCTGTATGAAACTCCACACAGGGACGTTCCCCATCAGATCACCATACCTCTTGAAGCAGACTCCGTGCTCTTCTGTGCAAACAGCAGCCGCTTCAGGCCTTCGTTTTCATACTCGATTCTCTGTATTGTGCCCTGATACTCGGACAGGGTCCGGTCCACTGAGTCCAGGATGTCGCTCACTGTCGCTTTGAAAATCTCATTCAGAGAAGACTCCAGGAAGATTTTCAGATCACTCGACTTGGCCATGTTAGACCGAGCGGGTGGAGACTGTACACAACTCACCAGGTGGTTTGTACACGGTTAAAAGTCCCTGGAAAAAAGTGGGTGTGTGCGGCTCTGCTGCCGTGTGCGGAACAAACAAAGCACAAATGGTCGCGCAAAAGTGACGTCACGAAAAGGCCGTACTTATTTTGTTCTGTAGTGCCCCTGCTGGCGTGGAGGGAAACTTTTATATTAGTCCTAGTCAACGTTACTGTGATGCAGCTTAAATAATTAACCACGGCGATAAATAGTGTTTAAACAACAAGACACCTGAAAACTAACGTTATAATATAAATGGTTTGCAACTAATAATACTGTTACCACCGCAACCAGCTGCAAAGGATGTTCACATACAAGTACATGCTGGGTAATGCTAATATTTTGATACTAATCTTAATGCTAACACCACTGTTGCTAATACCACGCTTTTAAAAATACATTAACATATTAAAACGTTAAAAAAGAGTTTTATTATACCATATTACTCATTAGGCTAACTAGTTGTAACCATAGGCATGGATAGCTTGTGCGAGTATGCTATAGCTAACTAGTTGACAATAGTGCTAACAGTAATAAGTTATTAGAAGATACAATAAATAGTAAGTGATGATTGAAGTCACTAATACTCAAACTATTGATTTTTTTTGGGATAAAGGATTAAATTCTTTGACAGAACAATGTGGCGTTGCTGTTAAGGTAAGTCCTCTTAAATGTTCTTTATATGTTAAACAGGCTTTTCCACCCACAGCTGACACCAAGCCAGTGGAGCAATAGAAGCAGCTTATGACTTCTGCAATTTGAATCTGGAAGCCTTCTGGTTTTGCCACATCATTCCTGGTGTCATCTGCAGGAATGAAGCTGGGCCACTCCCCTCACCTGGCCTGTGTGCTCCCATGCCTTCAGGCCTGTGGGCGTGGGCTGAGGCCTCTCAGGTGTCTTTGAGCTCCTGAGTCATTTGCCAATCACAATGTACCTTTTTCTTCCTCTTTGTTGCCACTCAGTAGCTTTCCCCTGCTCCCTCTCCTGTAATTTTCTCTTGAGAAGCAAACGGGACAGAGGGAAACTCATGCTTAATCTGTCTGAAATGGACCGGAAGCGCAAAGAAGACGAAGGAAGAGGACCCAGTCCAGACTAGGACTTGTGACTAGCATGCATCTTTATGTACTCACCACAGACTATAGGCTGCTAGGCTTAAAGACAGGCGGATATGAGGCTTGTTTGCTGTGTGAGGCAGGTTCAAAGGCAATCAGCTGAGGGGTTACTTGTACACTTGTGTGTGTGTGTGTGTTGAGTGAATGTGTCTGTGAAGGCACAGCTCTTTTGACAGCGGTATAAACCCAGTATAACACAGTGGTGAGCCTTTCCCTCCCACAAGACTTGACTTAAAACCTCACAAGCTTGCCGATCATACGATGTTGCTTGAAAGAGCCTGGAGGGGGTAAGTCATGCTTCACAGTAGAAAAGATTACTCCTAATGAGATTTCTTATTTAGTTCTGTCTGTGCCATGTTCACGGGTGGTAATGATTTGTTCACTGTTTATACTCTGCAGACACATTCTATTATACCAATTTAAAGCCATTTCACAACTTTCACTTTATCCAGTGTGACTTGGTTCCTCTTTTTATTTTTCCTCTCTTTTTAATATTTACACTTCTCCTTTATTATTGTGTGAACCGTCCTCCTGTGCCTGTACAAACTTCCCATGCACTGCGAACAACTTCTCTTACTCGTGTTTTATTAGTCAGACTGCAGTTGTGTCTAAGCACTTTAATCTTTATCTGAAAGAATCCTGTTATACTCTTGTTTTCTCTTTTTTGAGCCTCAACAGTGTTTCTTTACAGAAATCTTCACAGTCATCCGAGCATTTCTACTACAGTTTTTAACATCAACAGTGCTGGTGAAGATAACGTCAAACTCAAAGGAATAACAGTGTTGTTATGATAAACACTCAGTATTTCATCATGGACCAACAAGAGATTGGAATCAGGACTGTGTAATCTTCAAACCATGAATTAATTTTTTTTTTTTTGTCATTGTCATTTCCTCACTTGGGATGCTCCAGAGAGACTGTGCTGTTTAAAAAAAAATAGATTACTTTTTATTACTTCCAGATTTTCAGTTTTAAATCTAGAGTGATTCATTTCTTGAGGAGCTTTGTTAATCTTTGTCAACTCCCATACTGTAGCACTTGTTGCACGCCTGACAGGAACTGAGAAGTGAGCACCCACACAGGAAATGTGGTCAAGGTCTGTCCCGGATGTTGGTTATATGATGTGAAATGAATAATGAAGATAGACAGAGTGTTATAGCAAAGAGAGAGGGAGCGATAGATGGCGGTGAGGTCAAATTAAACAAGTAGACGTGTAAGAATAGGAATGATGTTTTAGTTATATTTATTTCCTGCAGCAGCACAAACACAGGTGATATTTTGCTGTTGGTGGTTTATCGCTGGCCTCGATGATGTTGGGAGACATGCACCTCTGTTTGTGTTGAAAACATACAGTGAATTTCACTTTTTATCCACCAGCCTGCGGTCACAGTGCAGCGTGGTGATGAAATGATAAACACAGGACACAGACAGTTAAACTGCTCACCAGAAGCAGCCCCTCAACCCCACCCTCTGCCTCGATGCTTAATCCGTCTTATACACCTCTGCCTCTCTCTTTTCTCCTGCCTCTGTTGCTCGACTGATTTTTCTGTGGTCAGGAAGCACAGATGTGCTTTTGTGACATTTCACTTAAAGTCTGTTGCACTGCACATTTGCAATGGTATGAGAAGAAGTTAAGTTTTAGTTGACAAAAGAGCAGGATAGGCTACAAACATGTTGCCGTACAGGTGGTGAGTATAATGCTGCTTTCAGTCGTTTGTAATGAAGGAAGCTAGTGTATAGACACTGCATATTTGAATCATCTCAATTACTCTACAACCAAATATAGCAGAGGCTTATGAATGGCTTTTTTGTTTATCAGTTCTCAAATGTTCCTCCGGGCAACTTCACCAGAAGTTTTTCTCAATGTGACATTTAAACAGGCAACAAAGATGGCAATAAAAACAGTTTTCTTTTTGTTATTATTCAACATTATTTCAGGGAAATGATCTCCCGTGCTGCACCAGAATGAGGCGTGGTTCATTTTTATTTTTGAACATTAATATATCTTTTCCCTTTTGTCGCAGGTTTCTGAATGGCAGAACTGGAGGTCGTAGCACGCTTTAAGATATCATCGCATCAATGGGATCTCACAGAATAACAACACTTCATCCAGCAGTGGAAGATATTTTGTAGCTGCGTCTTTCACCAAAACCCAAACGTGCTGAACAGACTGCGAGGCACTGATGGAGGAGGAAAACTTGTGCCCCTCTCTGCCAGATATCAGAGATTCTTGGACCTCTATAGATCACCAGTACATGAATGGAGAACAGGAAGCTGTTGTGTGGTGTGAGACTGAGGTGCAGATAAACCAGGGGCATGGGACTGAACAACTCGACCTCTCAGCCGGAGGCAGCTCTCCTGAGGAGGCAGAACAGTGGGAGCCGATCGCGTGGCCCGTGCGCCCCATCTCCTGTACCAGCCCTCCACTTTCCTTTGCTACAGTGCAGTGGGAGAGTGTAGAGATGCCTCTACTCAGGACTGATGGCGGCTCGACCAATCAGTGGGACTCTGGGGGTGTTGGCAGTGTGACGAGTCAAGTCACCACTTCCCCATCACTTCATGAGTCTCAAGATGCTAGTATCGACTTTTTCAAAGAGGACCGAGAGGAGCAAGATGGGTTTGGTTCGCGACCTCTGAACTCAGACCTTGAGTGGACAGGAAATGACCCTGAGGTATGTGCTTTGTGTGAGGATACACAGCAAGAGGTGTGAGGACATACTGATGCTATTTGGAAATGTTTTATTTATTTCTGTGGGTGTAAATACACCATTAGGTAGAGTTTCCTGTGTCATGAACCTTTCACCCACCTCAGTCGTTATGTGTCTTTAATACACTCGTTTGGATTACCACAGTAGGTTGAGCAGAGGTGGGGGGAATAGAGCGGACGTAATGTTGGTCAGATGAGGCTTCCCACTCGTGAAGCCACTGCCAATCACAAGTTGTTCTCTCACAGCTTATGTTCGATGGCCTGTGTTGCAATTTCCAGCCATGTGATGCAGCAGATGTGAAAGAACCGAAGACACAGGAAAAGGAAGATTCAGCACATGAGCTGTTAGACAGTAATAACGGTATGTATTACTCACAGCGACACCTCATTACAAAGAACACATTGAATGTTTTTCACTTGTTCCTTAGTTCAAGAATAAACATTCACCATTGTTGCTCCCAGGAGTTGTTTATTTTTTAATTATCAATAAGAAGTCTTGTCACGTGGTTTTCACCTCTCTCCCTGAGGACAGACTCAGAAGAAGAGGACCAATCACTAACATCAGATCCAGTTGAAACTCAGGACATAATCAATACTGTGGAGGAGATCCAAGGCTCAGAAGATGAGGCGAACCGGTTTGTAGATCTGAAACCAGAAGAGGAAGAGGAGGAGTTCTGTGTTGTGCTGACTGGGCAAGGCGACTCAGAGGAAGAACAAGCTTCATCAGATGGTGTTGAGGTTGAAGAAGAGGTCGAGGAGGACACCGAGGTAGAAGAAGAAGAGCAGGGTGTGACTGATTTGTACCACAGTGAAGGAAGTGAGGAGGCATCAAGTGACAGTTCTCTGAGAGACGTGTGAGTATCCCACACTTCAGAAAGAGGAACAGGACGTGTGTATTGACAGTAAATCCTGAGAACAAACTATGATTGAATCAATGGTGAAATATTATCAGGCAGAAATATTGAATCAACAGTGATGTGTGACATTAAATCCAGGTTGAAAACACTTGATTTTGATATTTTGAAATAATGTTTGAAAAATGATTAACCGATTAGAAAGTTCTTCAGGTCTGGAAAGTTTGGCCAATATTCACAATAAGAAAATATTGTTGTAGAGGCCACTGGTCATGAACACAAAGCTCATTATTTACTAAATACATCCTATATTCATGTCTTCTCCATTTATTGCTAAAAAATCTTCATGAGTTTGCCCTTTTAACACCAAACCTTACATCAGATCAAATATATTTATTGTAGGATTTATATAATTACAGTTAAAAGGCCATTAAATTCATATTATTCATTACTTCTTGACTGATGTTGATACTGTAACTTTGAAAAACTACTACTTCCCTCCACACGTCTCCTTAGTGCAATCAGGAGGTGCACAAAAGTGACTGAATATTAAATGTGTTCACACCCACGACATGCCACTTCTTGCAGGTTGTGGTTGGGGACCAGCAGGTGTGGTGGTTAATTCTGACACCCACATGAAGTGTTTTGTTTTTTTCAGGAATACTGTCTCTTTAAATGACTTACAATCAAATATTTGGTGTTGTTTAGAAAGCAATCATGTAGTTTTATGTACAAGTGCAAAATAATAATAACAATGCACCTGTGTCTGTAATTTTATTAGTTTGAGAGTCACTTTCTGTCGTCTTACTACTTCTGTGCTGAAGAGCAACATCATGAGCCCATATGATGTCATCATAATGGCAGCCCAGTACTAGCATTAGGACTTCCATACAAAAACACTCATAACCTTTTCATAAATGGTCAAATATGCCTGAAATGTTTCTTTTGATCTCTCAACTTTACAATCTATCCAGCTCTCCATGTATTTACATTCCACTTTGTATTTCTTTGAATTGATGCAGTTTTTCTTTATTGAGACTTAATTACTGATGTGAGTAGAAGGTAACAAAGTATTTTATTCTTTAAATTGACCTCCTCTGGTCTTCTGATGGGAAGGTTGGCAGTAGACACACTGAGAAAACCAGTGTTAGCATGAAAACTTCTGTAAACATATTATAAAAAATATCCCTCAAAAGAGGTTTTTCATCCTCAACCATAAAGAACGTTTTTCTTTCTAAGAATACTTTCATTATGTCACAACATTATGTGTCATTTTAACAATTACTACACTGTGTATTTTTGTTTTGTAGGGATATACCTGCAGACCCACTGAAAACTGACATCCCACCAACCATAAGCCCAGATAAGCTAACAGGTCTGCAACAGCCAGAGGTTTTGGAGGACAGTCAGCACTCTGAGACTGAGGAGGACACAGAGACACTGGAACGGTTACATGAAGATTTCCCAGGTCTGACTGAAGGACTAGAAATGTGTAAAGATGTAGATCAGAACGTGGACCCTGAACAGTCAGAGGCTGCAGACAGCAGCGATGAAGCATTGATGCAGGAGGCAGAAAATGCAGAGAGGATGGAAAATTCACCACAGACCCTGGAGGTGATTGAAGAACTGGAAGAACAAGACTGTGATCAAATGACTTCACAGGACATGGAGGCTTCACTGCAGATCCCAGCAGAGGTGTCACCTCAGACTGAGGACTGTGACCAGTTACCAGAGATGGAAGTGACAGAGCAGTCAGTCAGTGCAGAGCAGCCGGAGGAGTCTGCTCAGGCAGAGCAGGCGTATTGTGTTGAAGCTGAAGACCCTGGAGTAGCAGAGCAGCAAGAACAGACGGAGCCATCGGAGCAGAAGGAGCAGTCGCCTCAGCCGACGCTCTCTGAGCAGCTTGTGCAATCGAAGGAGACAAATGAGTCAGAAATGACAGAACAGCTGTCTCCTGCGACTGAGGTCACGCGGCAGACAGAGGAGGCCGAGTTAAACCAGGTGGACAAACAGGCTGAGATGTCAGATCAGGCCGGAGATGTCGGGGGTACTGAGAGTGGAGACGTACAAACAGTCGTGGCAAACGGAGAGCAACCCAAGCCCCTGGAAACAGCTGGGCCTCACATGAATGGAGGAGAGGTGGACAGAGAGACGGCCCGTCGCCTCGCAGAACGGCTCTTTAAGTTGGACGAGATACAGCGTGCAGACGTGGTGAAACACTTAGACAAAGAGTAAGTATATGTACATACACTTCAGTCCTCTTGGTGACTGGAAGATGGTGTTATGAGCACTGCAGACAACTTTTACAAACAAATGTTTAGAGCTTAACTGTTGACAACAAGAAAACCACCACCAGGGTATAATCCAGCTGCAGTGATGCTACAGACTGAACACTGTTGCCCTCTTGTGGTGAAGCAGCAACACTATCTTGTTAGAAAGCATGCCCATTATAACAGATGGGGATTTTTCTGGATTTTTTCCTGACCGGATCACATCCTCTGAAAATGTAATCATTTTGTCCCCTTGGGTAATTCCCTGTCCGTCTAAAAAAAAAAAAAAAAATTAAGTTTTTCCATATTGTTGCCAACCAACACAAACAAAACACTTCATACACTCTGACAAAAGCATTTACCACACAGTAAGTATGTTTCTGAACCAGTCTGCCATGTCTCCATTCATGCTTTGGATATTTAAGATATTTCAGGGATTGTTCCTGGAAAAATTCACCACCTTAATTCATCACTATTTGTACAACATAATAAGAATATCCCCCAAAGAGTGAGTGAGGCTCTTTCCTCCACTCAGGACTGTGATGTATCCCACATGATCACATGGATATTCCCCATTACAAAAGGTGCCACTGTGTTGTATTATGGGAAGTGTAGCATCCAGTATTTTTGGAAATACAAACTTTTTAAAGGTTATTAAATTACTTAAATGTGTAATACAAAACCAATGCACACACACCATTTGGTATTCCAGGGACGGTCTCTTTATTACTGTGACACAGCTTAATTACAGTCCTGTCTTAGAGGTAACAATCTGAGTGATATGACCTAATTTCTGTGGTTTTTCTGACAGTTGAGGTGAATGAGTTCCTTAAATGTTTGACTATTGTATTTAAAATATCTTCACACCACATCATCCTCATACAGTGGTTCAGATTCAACAAATTATCTCCAAAACATTGCCCTACATCGTCTACTGGTCCTTTAGAAGTGGTGACAACATTCATATTTCTTGTCCCTTTAGTAATGACTTCAGTCGTGCTGTCGGAGAGGAATACCTTCAGTTCTTTGACTTCACCGGCCAAACTCTGGATACCGCTCTGAGGTGAGAGTTACAGAGGTGAAGCTTGGGTTGTCTGCACTGACATTACTAACAAAACACACTCCAAAAACATCTCCTAATCTGTTTTACTCTCCTCTGTTTTCTCTCTCAGATCTTTTCTGAAAGTGGTGATATTGATCGGAGAGACTCAGGAGAGAGAGCGTGTGCTGCAGCATTTCTCCTGCCGCTTCCATCAGTGCAACCCCGACTCCTTCTCCTCCTCAGGTTCGCCTCTTGTATCCTGCTCAATGACACAGCGACTGAAAGCTACCATAAAAACGATGCACGTGTCATTTCAGATTTTTTTTTATATCCTTAGGGTCTGTGTTGGCTCTGACGTGCGCTTTGATGCTTCTCAACACTGACTTGCACGGACAGGTGAGCGACGTTTATGACTGTAAATAAAATGACTAATGACATCGTAAATTGTGTTTCAACATGGTGTTGTAGAGCTGGGTGATCTCTGTCAGCCATTAAGTCCATCACATGCTTTGTGTGTGTGTGTTAACAGCATGTAGGAAAATCCATGTCTTCTTCTAAGTTTGTGTCCAACCTGGATGGGATGGACGATGGAGAAAACTTCAACAAGGATCTGTTGAAGGTAATACTGTCACCATTTTTTCTTTCCTTCTTTAGAAAACATTTTGAGGACAGTTAATAAAACTTTTTCTCTCCTTGTATTTTGAAGGGTTTTTACAACTCCATAAAGAGTGAACCACTGGAATGGGCTGTGTAAGTGAATCAATATAAACACTCCCATAAAACATCAGCTGTTCGTCCTCGTTGATCCTTGATTCACTGTTATAATCCCACTTTTCTTCAATAAAGGGATGAGGAGGAGCTGAAGAACTCTGTGTTGGGTGATGAAGACGCAGCCGACGATGCACCGCTGCGTTCAAAAGCCAACCCCTTCCAGGACGTTCCTCATGACAAAACGGCTCCTGTGGTCAAACAGGGGTTTCTGCAGAGAAAGCTTCACGCCGACATCGACGGCAAACGCAGTGAGTGCAACACAAAAACAACTGGAAAATGTATTTCCTGAAGAAAATGCAGTTGAAATATTCAGCAAAGCATTGCCTGAAACTGCTCGAGATTTTCAACTGAATAAAAATTGAAAAACAATTGAAGGTTTTAAGACAGCAAAATAACAGTGAAATATTTTAACAGCAGCAGAAATAATGAAATCAGTTGAACAGGTTAAACTGTATCAAAGGACAAAAAGTAGAAAAGTAGGAAAATATGGGAGAAGTGGAAAAAGTAGAAATGTAGAAAAAGTCGAATAGTAGGAAAGTAGATAAAGTCCAAATAATGTACAGAAGAGGTCTGAAAAAGTATGATAACGGATTTGGATGTCATGCTTTTCAACTTTTGCACTAAATATATGAACAGAGCATTAATATTTAAAGGTATGATCTTGGATCTAGACACCAACTCAAAAAGAGTTTGGGGCAGGGCATCATAATAACACATACTATAGAAGTTAACTGAGGATTTCTGGTGTATGAACAAAACTGCAGCTGACAGAAAATATCAAGAATATATCATAAAAATATGAATGAATATACCCAGAGTTGAGAACTATTTTTAAATAATTATAAATATTTTTTAGAAAGTCTGCCATTATCCTCAGGAGGCAAAGCTCTCACCTCTCACAGGTCAAAATGTACATACAATAAGATGAGGCAGTGATGAAGTGAGATTTAATGCTAGAGTGTTTTTTGATAATATAGTTACAGAGGTTGTGTTTTTGTGTGTGTTTGTTTGTCTGAACATTATGAACAATATGGAAAAACCTGTAAGCAGATATCAATTGTTTTTAATATTCTGGGCATAATCAGAGGATGATATGCTGTCCAAAAAAATCCAGAAACGGGCAAATGTTACATTGAATTGATTTTTGTTGAAAATCGACACACATACAGCACGATAACGTCTACAATCTGAAACATTTGGTGAAGAACAGATTTCATTTGTGATCAAAAACAGATACCAGAGACCAGATACCTTGGCAGAGGATAGTGCTTTCTACTTAATACAGGATCTATAGCAGTACTCACACTGATAAAACAACAACAACTTTATTACACTCTGTTGTTTGCAGGCATTTTGATCAATGTTTGTTAAGTTATATCTGTGCTGTGATTGTGTGTGTGATGCAGCTCCGTGGGGGAAAAGAGGCTGGAAGACTTTCTTTGGAGTTTTGAGGGGAATGGTCCTTTACTTACAGAAGGTCAGTATCTCACCTTCTGGTTTTATTATCAAAAATTCAAAATAAGTTTTTATATTCTATGATTAGGCATGTCTTATTTGTCTAATTTTCCTTCTTATGCGTGTGTGTGTGTGTGTGTGTGTGTCAGGATGATTATCGGAGGGATCAGTTGACTAACAGCGAGGTGGTGAGCGTGCATCACTCTCTGGCCGAGCCGGCAGCTGATTACACCAAGAAGCCGCACGTCTTCCGTTTGCAGACGGCTGACTGGAGGGTTTTTCTCTTTCAGGCCTCGTAAGTGTTAAGCACGTGTTATATATATATATATATATATGTGTGTGTGTGTGTGTGTGTATCTGTTTGTGCCCAAGACTCCAGCACTCAGTGTTTGTTGGTTTTCCTCTCAGGTCCAAAGTGGAGATGAATTCGTGGATCAACCGCATCAACCTGGTTTCAGCTCTTCACTCGTCGCCGCCGTTTCCTGCTGCTGTCGGCTCTCAGAGGAGGTTCTGCAGGCCGATCCTCCCCGCCTCACAGTCTGCTCACACTCTGGTACACACTTCTCTTTCCTGGTGACTTTGTGCTGAACCATATTTGTTTTTACACCATGTTTGAATGTGTTGTATCACTGTGCACGTTGGACAGCTGAGAGGAAATTCCAGCAAACCAGTCTCACCAGTTCAGAGTCATAAAGCTGTTTTTTTCATCTGCCACTTTGAATCCAGTGGGCATTTTGGGTAATTTGTCACTAAATAGCTGATACTGGATCTAACATCAGCCTAAACGATGGAGAAAAGGTTATTTTCACATTACAAACTAAACTAAATCCACTTATCTTCAGCCTCCATAAGCTTCTTGTCAAACCACCAGGCGCCATATGAACCGCTGCTGCTGCTCTTTGTGTTGAAATGTATTTCTATGAAGTGTGATCCTCTGTGCAGGAACGTCAGCTGCAGTCTCACTCAGGAATGCTGGAGTCCTTCAAAGCAGATCTGTCGTACCAGCAGGAAAATCCACCAGAGGGCAGGAAAGCTAAAGCCAAGGATCTGGAGGAGCATCGTGTCAGAGCAGAGTACCTGCAGCACGAGGTAATGAAAGCAGCGTGAGTGAGAGAGTGTTAGCACATGAGTGTTTAAAGCCCCACTGGTGACACTGTGTCTGTCATTCAAACCCCACCCCCTACAGGTGTGTCGCTATGAGATCTACATCCAGGTGCTGGAGGCCTGGAAGAGCTTGCAGAAGACGGAGGACAGCCCGTTGGACAACGCAGACCTGACCCAGTTCGATAAAGCTGTGAGCGTGGACTCTGTCGGGGAGGAAGAGGAGGAGGAAGATGGGCTGATACGGTGCCACTCCAGTCCTTCTCTCGAGCTGGAGGTGCCGGCTCCGACAGTGATCAAAGTCAGACGCAATATCTCCGAGAGACGGACTTATCGCAGGACCATCATCCCTCGAAGGAACAAAGAGGTGTGAGACAGACCTGCAGGTTTCTGCTGGGAGCTGGTGGGACTTCACTTTTACACTTTGTGGAAGCATCAAACACCAGTCAGCAAAGGATTGCTTTAGAGTTTTTCATGTTTTTTTAATCTTGTGCACTTTTACACAAAATAAACCTCAGGGAATCCAGAGCCAGGATAGAGGGGAGACCCTGATTCATATGATGAGTGTCCTCACATGCTTGGACCTAACTTATTTACGTTTGTTAGAATACCTTGGTCTGTATTTGCAGTGTTGTACTCCGGGCAAAAAAGACACGCCTTTAAAAAGTAAACCACCGGAGGGTGCTGTAGTACAGGACATCTGTGAGTTGAAGGTGGGAGATAAGATGTACAGTGTCCGTTGTCAACTTGTTTTTTGAAAGAATCCTATTTGCACTTTTGTTATTCTTAATATTGCGCATAAAATGTTGATTTGTTGCCTTCGAACGTTCATGACAACATTGCCTTTGTGTTTAGTTCAAATAATAAAGGCTTCTTCTGCAAAATAAAATGTAACCTGTTTATGGAGACATAGTTGAAGGAACTCTTGGTTTCACCTCCTGTTATTCACTGTCACAAATGTACAACAACTTTGATTGACAACAATAAACACACCAGTCAATCGAACCTTTGCAACATGGATCCATGTTTTTTTCTGAGGTGTAATGTTGAAATATCGTCTGTGGAATGAATGCAACAAATATTTAATGAATGAATGAAGTAAGGGTTTATTTTGAAATAAACGTCATAAATGAGGTTTTATTTTTGTAACATGTTACATCTTGTGACACTAGTTTTATTTTATTTTTTTTAAGTGACACATCAGATCTATTGCTGGATTTTACTCGTAAAGTTAGAATTAGTTTCACTATTAACATCGTAATTAAATAGCCACAGCTGTATGTATATTGTAAAATGGCAAAATGTATATTCTTCAGTAACAAGGTAGAAAAGTAGATGTGTTTTAGCTCCTTTTTTTGATTGGGAAGGCCAAAGTCTTGACTCTGCAGAATCTTTATCACAAATATATATCAAATATATCAGAGTAATTATAAAATCAAGACATGTTCAACACAGTAAATCATGTTGGGCAGAAATCTTTTTTTTTTTAATCCCCCAAGAAGACGCGCTAAAATGCAGGGTAAACGCTTTTTTCCTTTGTTCAACCAGTTCTCTTCCAGTTGATCTGTGTGTGTTTTTAAAATGTACTTTCTAATATCCACTTGATTTTTTATGTGTATAAAATCCTGCACAAAATTATTAAAATGAGAGGGAGGAATTGTTTTAAATTATGGAAACACAGGACCACAGAGTGTACAATAAAACAATGAAACAATTACTTCATAAGTCAGTTTTTCAAATAGATAGATAGATAGATAGATAGATAGATAGATAGATGATAGTTAGTATTTTTAAAAAATGGTAAGAAGGTAAAATAAGAGTAATAAAATATACACTCTACGGCTTGAACACTAATACACTAAAAATATTTTAATTACAATAGAAAATGTTAATAAATAAATGTTAATAAATACTAACAAAGCTTAAAACCTAATCTTAAAATATTATATTAAAGCTACAGAGTGAGAGATGTTGACCAATTATCTACTTTTCCTGCAAGATGCCTTCAGACCGCTATTCAAACTAACCTTGAAATATTATATTAATTAGTAAATGTGTCTATAGGAAACCTGCCTCAGTACATATACATAAAATGAGTGTAAATATTATCCATACATTTAAAAAAGTTTCAAGAAACAGTGAGTACACAGTGAAAAACAATGAGTTTTCATTTTGATGCAGCCAGTTCTCTGGTGAATTGTTGTTCAGGGTTTTTGTCATCGGCAGTAATGACTTGCTCTTAAAGTAAAATTTAGAATTAAACTAACAATAAACTTCAAAAACTAAATAATATTTTTTTTTTTTAAAAATGTTTTTGTTGTGATAAAGTAACTACTATAAGTTGATCTGCGTCCACACTGTTATCTGCTGGAGCAGACCTGGAGGTGTGCACTTGTGTGTCCCTCTCTGTGTGTTCCTCTGAGTGTGATCACTCTCAGTGGCACGGGTCCTATTTTGTGGTCTTTCAGTCTGACATGTTGAGCAGCAGTCGACCTGGGGCGATCAACAATAGGAGCAGGATGTCTGGAATTAAGCCCCCACCACCACCACCACCCCACCTCCTCTAAAAAACACACTCAACAAACACACACACAGACACACACATTCTTCACACAGGAATGTGATGCGACAATAGGAAACACAATGACGAGCACAGACAATACAGACTGGGACACACCGTCCTGTCTGGGTGTCCGAATCGGATCAAGGCACCGGACAAGTGAACATTTTGTTAGACGTGCAGCTCCTTGTTCGTCTGATGAGTTCAGATTTTTTTGGCCCTCGTGGTGGGACAGACATCAGGAGGAGCTCAGGATGCTGAATGTGATGATGGTCTGAATGAAGAAACAACCTCCATTCATTCACAGGAAAAACAACAACAGGTCATTCAGATAAAGTCAGATTCTGAAGATGAGGGTGACTGATTGGCCACATGAGTGACAGGGGCCCGGGGCCTTCGCAGCACCTTGAGAGGGGCAGGAGGGGCGGCCTCCGAAAGGCGACGCCGTCTCGGGCTAACCTACATGCTCTGGGGACTGTGACCAAACGGTACAGTCTTGTTTTTTCCAGATTTAAACTGAAACGTTTAATAATTTGTTACATTCTGGGCCACAATCTGCACTAAAAGGTGCTTGTTTGGCGCCGGCCTCAGAAGAGGAGCCCTCGACTGAAAGCTCTTCTCACATGGCCTGTGGAGCATGACTTCGGCGGCGGTGGTGGCCTTGTTTTTTGAGTACCATCTCACTCCTCCTCTTCAGCAACAATAATGACCGGCTGGAGCAGCAGGGGCTGCTTTAGCTGCTGGGTTCAGAGGGCATCCTTCCCAAGGAACTGGCCTGTTTTTGTTCCATCTGCGCCACTCCATTCTCGAGCTTTGTGCGACTCAGTCAGGCCTGGGTGGGTAATTAAAAAGGCAAGAGCTCAAGTTGTGATCATTAGGGGCTTGTCCAGCATGGGCTCTGGAAAAAAAGACTCTGACACGTAAGGTCACTTCTTCTTCTTTTCTTGTTTTTTTTAACGTGTGTCTCCACCCCGCCTCAAACACAGGGTTGGTTTGAACATTGCTCAACATCCACACTGGCTCTGAAAAGCTCATTATATATACAAACACCTAGAAACAGGGCCAGCAAACATCAACTGTACTGTAAACACCCACATTCATCCCTTGGCTTTTTTTTTTCTGCCCTCAATGCTCCTCCTGATGCACATTCTCCATCTGCTGCTGACGCCTCGCACGCTCTACTTGTTACATTTTATCTCTTATCTGCACTAACACTTGATTTCTCCCACTCTGGCTGTAGACAAAAAAACATTTTTTTGTCCCTCCCTTGGTGTGTCACCCCACCCGTCCCCGCCTCCACTCTCCATCCTTTGCTCTTGACTGCTGCTGTTGTGATGTGTCCTTCTCTGTCCAGGGCCCTTGAAGTCTCTCTGTGGTCCTCCATGGATTTTTGTTTGTCCACTCTGGCTCCATTCATGTCTTTCACTGAGACATTTACCCCAGTCCTCGTCTCTCCTGCTCTTATCCCCCGTCCACTTGTAACAGTGTTTATCTGAACTGCTTTGTTTGTTTGTCCATCTGTTACCAGCATTATAGAAATCATATGAACAGATCTTTTTTTGGCAATGTATATTAACATAAATGATTATTTTACATCACAACAAACATAACAACAGCATGCACATGGATTAAATTAAATACACTTCTTGTTTATACAGTTATCTCAACATAGATAAATCTCTATAACAACATAACAACCACCAAAAAAATAAAAGAAGAACATCTCAACAATAACCAAAAATATAAAGGTTCAGTTTAATCCAATACAAGTTAATGCCGTCCATTCATGTCCAACACTTCGTCCCTAAATAACGCCGCTCTTTTACAAATGTATCTAAGGAAACTTGCAACACATGAGATCACCTTTGATAAGGGAGAACTGAAAATAATTTAATAAGCTGTAACTTGTATGTAAGTGGATGAAGAGCTCTTGATGGTTTTTTTTGAGAGATACGATATTATCCAAAAAGCACGCGAGTACATTTTGTTTAAGAACCCAGGATGTGGTACCTCCATCTCTCATGGTGGGTAAATGCTTTTAAAATCCATAACTCTACCATAACTTACTTTCATTCATTTATCTCAGGAGATTCATGAGTGTTTAAAGGTTTTCAAACTACAAAAATAAGGTCATGAATCGCCTGAGATAAATGAATGAAAGTGAGTTAGTCAAATTAAAGGCGAAATGAATCTGTTAACATTCATAACTCTACCACATCAGCTCTACCACAAGGTCCCCCAATTGGAGGACCCTGATACTTGTCTCTGGTATTGTCAGGGCTGTGTGGAGGAAGCAGGACCCAGGATGCAGATCTTCAGAAAAAGGTGTCTTTAATAAAACAAAGAACCAAAAGCGCTGCTCCAAAACGGCAGGGAGGAAATACAAAAACCCAAATCCAATAGAAAACCAAAAACCCAGGAGATAAACGACAAGTGACAACACAACTCAAAGAAACTGGAAAACCACTGGAGACACGACACAGAACATCCTGACGTGGAGATCATAGACAACGAACTGGCACAGGACAAAGAGACACAGGAGGTTAAATACACTGGGGTAACGAGGGTAAATGGAACACAGGTGGAGAGGACGATCAGGGAAGGCTGTGCAGACGAGACAATTAACACAGGTGCGGACAACAGGAAACAAGAACACATGAGATGAGACTCAAAACGGGAAGTGACACCACAGGAAACACTGAAAACTCAAAACATGAAACTCCAAACTAAAAGCACATTGCATACAGAAACCACATGAAAATAAATCACAACTAAATACAAGACCTCAGGAA
>OOFC01020132.1:9053-29726 GCA_900323345.1 Pseudochromis fuscus
TTTTTTTTAAAAACCCCCCCCCCCCCCAAAAAAAAAAAAAAAAAAAATCTTCACAAAGCAAACAGACAGCACCTTTTAGCATTTCTATCATAAGTAGCTTAAATGCTTTGAATAAACAGTTTAAAGGTTCGGGATTTGTTTCCTGGAGGATCCACAGATTTGTTCTGCCAAAAAACAAGACTCAAAGGTCAGACCTTCACTGCGAAACGGTAGCAGTAATGTCCCTATCTACAATAGCTCCACTGTTCGGGATACCGAGTGCACAGTTGCATAATTGCATTTCATTTTTGCTTTCCTCTCTTCTGGGTAATTAAGCCTCTAAGCCCAGTAGAGAGCTACATACTTAGATAAATATAGCTGTCCTCACACAGATGAGCAGAGAAGTTTCCTTTGTACACTTCCGAGTTCTTTGCCACTGGGCATGAAAGAGCAAAGGGAGATGTGATTTACCAAATGGGTTTAGGAGGGGAAAAAAAAAAAAAAGGTGCTGCCATCCATTCGTCCCTATGCGCCAAACGGATGGTAGGTAATCACACGAGATCCCAGGGCGCAAACTGTCTCTCCATCACTCAAAGTGGGCGGGTGGATGCAATCATCATTGAAACCACAGGTAAATATACATCATATTACTGACAAAAATAAATATTGCCTCCCTTTTTGCTTCCTCACCCTCTTTCCATCACTCTGTCTCTCTCCAGTCTGCCTCTTGTTCATTAATGATGTTTATGTGTCCCTGGCAGACTCATATCCTCAGGAATGTATCACACTGAGCTTTTGATGTTCCATTAATCACAAACAGCGCCAAACCAAAGACATTTACTCTGTGGGTGAGGGGAAAAGAAATCGAGCTGACATCATGAGCCATTCTGTTTGAATACAGCTAAAAACAGCGACGCAGAATGAACTCACAACATGGAGAAACTTTCTTAGACTGGTAGCTGCAGACAGGATGACAGAAACCGGTGACACTGTGCTGTTTGTCTGGTTTGAGAACAACTTTAATGCTGCCGCTCTGTTTGTTGACGGACAGGAGGCACAGAAGAAGAGGCAGATAAATATAATGACTGCATGAAAGGCTGCAGATAATGAGAAACTTTGACCAAGCTTCTTACCATCTCTGATACTTAAAAAAAAAAAAATCCTGTCAATTTGACAGACCTGCCATCCATACCCCACATGTACTGCACAGCTGGCTGACCAAGCCACATCATGTAATTCCTCAGCGACAGGTTTTGTTTTCCTTTCCAGTCATGATCGGGGCTCAGAGCTCCTCTGCTGCACACCCTGCTGCCCTCTGGAGAATGAAGACAGATGCTTCAATGGATTAAAGCAATTTGATTTGCAAGTCCTCCTTTTCTCCCTGGCTTATAACTCCTCCTGTGCCGGGACTCACACCAGGAATAATAGACACTCTGTCAACAGCTGGAAGGGGACCGCAGTCCTCAGATGGTCTCAGCGTTTGTATCCCTCATACAATAACAGTGCGTACAAGGGATAAAAGCCTGGGAGACGGGATCAGCCCAAGATTACACTGTGGTGGTGCATGTTCCTCTGGCAGGTTTGGGTTGTAAATTCAGTGAGCGCAGGCGTCGCTGCTGCTGCTGCTGAGATAACATAGCTAACGGCAAAAAGTGTTGCTGCATGCTGCAAGGGAGGTAATTGCCTCAGTGGAAAATAAAGGCAACAAATGAGGTTAGAAGTTGGTGATGAGGGTGGGACTGAGGGATTTGGGATGCAAGTGATTGAGGGATGTGACAGTGCCAAAGATTTTTCTATTAGGGCACCTCGGTGTGTTCACAGATCCTCTGAGTGAGGCTGTTTGTTGGCCAAGCCTGATAATCAATCCTGGAAAACACAGAGAGCTGAACACCAGGAGGAGTTTCACGCCTCTAGTTGGTCTTTCTCATTCTGTTCTCCATCTCTCTCTGCATTTTATCCCCTTTCCTTTTACTCTTACGAACCAACGCTACACAAACACGCACTTAAAGAGCCACAGGCGTGGAGCAGAGCAGAGCACTGCAGCGCTCAGAGGAGATGCATCTGACCCCGGGCTACAGAGAAGCTCCTGTGATAGGAGAAAAAGATGAATCTTGTCCTACATGATTCCTCCAGCACACACACACACACACACAGTGTAAAGGCACTGAGAGCAGAGGAAAGAAGAAAAAAGGGCATCACTTCATCTGATCTTGTGCAGGGTGAACATAGTTTTTGCTTATTACAGCATTCTGCTGGTTTTTCCCCATAATGTTACAACCAGTGCAAACACAGAGAGAGACAGAGCAGTGCAGGCTGTTTAAGTGTACAATTAAAAAATACACTGACTGAGAAAACAAGGCAAAGTTTACTGAGGATAAAACAAGTGGATTAGGAGGAACAGGAGACCACTTATATTTACACCTGTTTGTACAGTAGCAGTGATGAGTGATGAAAACCGTATATATTTGCTAATAAAAACATTGCAAACACAGTGGCAGTGAGTGGATGCTGTTACAAACACAGAATACACACATCTGCCACAAAACCAGACTCCATGTGCGGTATCATAGTAAAACAGCAGCCGATAAAGTGAGACGGGGTCCCTATAAACTCACCACTGAGTAGCTCCGATGCACTTTCAGTCGTTGTATCCACAAATCGTTGCAACATTTAGGCATTTTTCTCTTAATATCCTCTCTATTACCTTAACGGTATCGCTGCTTTCTGCGCGTAAAAGGTACAAGCTGAAGATTTATTTAAAAAAAAAAAAAAAAAAAAAAAGAAGAAGAAAATAAATTGTTGCCTTACCATCAATGCTGTCGATCAGATAGGATCTCTCCTGCCGGTCCAGTCCTGTACGCTGCATTTGTAAAAGTGCGCGCGCCTGAGTGTGTGTGTATTTGTGTGTGAGTGTGAGGTGGACGGATGGAGCGCTGCCGCCGGTGTCCAGAGCCAAAGTGGATTCAGAGCTGGAGACGCGCCATGGATGGAGAGCGGAGAGAGGCTGAGAGGAAACGCATGCCTCCCCCCTCCGGAGACCACACGGGCTACTGGAGCCGAGTCTCTAGATCGGATGCAAGATTGCCTTTGCCGTGCATTACGCTTTGATGCCGTAGGGTACGTTTCATTACGTCTTGGAAATGCATGCGATCTTAAGAGGCCGTAGTGCGATAACCCAAACTCCAACTCAAAAGAAAAGTGACCCTGCTTCTGCTTCTGCGGCCACCTGTGATTTAATTGGATTCAGGTAGAAGAGGACCATATACTTCTCATATTTAATGGAGAGTTGGTTTCATCAGCTCCAGCCAGGCATCAACAGTCACTTCATTCCACCAGATTGTCATTCCTCCCTCTCTCTAACTCTCTCTGCAGGGATTCTCACTTTAAACTCAGATGCACCGGCGCGCGCGCACACACACGCGCGCACACAAACCAACACTTCTCCCGTGGGACTACAGTGACACAATGACCTCTATTTTTCCTCATTCCAGTGAGGATGACTGCTATCATGAGATGTACCCCCCTCCTCACTCTGCTGCCCGACCCCATGGAGTGGAGGGATGGTACCATGTCATTGCCCCTGGGGGGTTACCGTGGGGTCAGATTTAGCCAGTGACAGCTCCATTACTCCTGGGAATGGGTGTGCATTCTGTTTGCAGCCTTTTAGATTTATCTCCCACTGTGACGGACTCACGCAGGCTAAAGTGTGTCTTTACAGAGATGTGCAAGAGAGATCGGTGAAGTAACGTTAGCTCCTTATGTAGCACTTGTATCCTATAATGTAAATAAATAAAAATAATAAAAGCATCAGAAGTGTTAACTTTCTATGAGTTATTCCAACTTTTCTGCCCTTATCTAACCTGAGCTTAAACCTTTCAGGCAGTACATGTGAATACAACCAAAGCAAAGCCAGGCAGAAATGATCTCAGACTCGGTAGCCGGAGAGGATGATGAAAATCTACCTACGCGGATACAGAGCATGCTTTTTCTGGTGCTCCAGGGTTGAGGCACATTACAAAGGTTTTTTTTTTGCCGCACAAAGGACGCAAAGCTGCCAACAACCCTCTGTGAGTGATACAAGAGTGGCCCGTCCTTCGCTCCTCTCTGCACTGATCCCTCCCTTCGCCTGCCTACAGCATCGATTCCCTGGTTCTGAGCAGCCGAACGCCCCCACAGCTTCTTAGTGAGATTTGAAACAGGCAATAAGAAAAAGTTGAATTTTCTGTGAGCGAAAACTGAATTCTCCACGGGCCTCCCCGTTTAGCTATGCCCACACTTGTTCCTCCTCACCACATGCACATGTATAGAGCAGACACTTGCAGTAAAGATGCACAGTGCCTTTCATTTTTTTTTTCCTCCCTCTTGCAGAACTCTCAGGCTCTAAACAAATGTTTCACCAATCTGCAGTCTTTCTTCTCCATATCGCTTTGATTCCCCCCCATATCTGATCTTTAACATGACAGAGGTATTTCATCATAAAATGGATGGAAATGCTCAGCTGAAATCGCTCCACTGTTAGGGATAACCTTGCCTCTCTGCTCACTGACTGCTTTTCTATATCTGGGCTTGCTTGGCAACTCCTGCACCTACCACTCTCCTTTAAAGATGCAATCCGTCAGTCACATTATTCGTCAGTCAGCTTGTCAAAAGAGAAAAAAGGTCTTGCAAAGTTTTCCTGAAGAGGAAAGCTAGCGTTTCTAAACACTTTATCTCATTTGAGAGCGTGAAAAGCTAAAAAACTGTCCCTTTATTCAGGCCTCTCTTGCAGAAGGTGCAATAAGCAGGTGAAAAGAAATCTCATTTTACCCACTAGTATGCCAGCAGAGACAGCTAAATTTAATTCAGCAAACAACCAACACGGGGCACACCGGCAGACTTTCTCTATTTCTCACTAGCGTTGCATCGGCAGCGGCTAAGGACCTTTCAACAAGTTATTTTCACTTGGGCAGTAATAACACGATGCAGACACATAATTGTTTCATCTGGAGGAGGAATGTGACATTTCAAGAAAAACGTTTATTTGCTTTCTTGCAGTAAGTTAGAAGATTAATAGCATTGCTAAATATACATTGAAAGCCAGCAGCTGGATAGCTTACGTACATGGACTGTATCTCAAAATCAGGCCAATGTGGAAGCAGAAAAAAGTGTAATACTCCCAATGCCCACTAGATGCTGGCTCCAGAAAACTCTGGCTCCAACTGACTTCAATTCAAAAATCCTCATTTTTTAAAATCATGAAATATTCAGTGAATACATTTTTCTCACGAGTCATTCTGATGTCATTAGGTAAAGCTAGCTCTTCTTATTATTGATGTGGTGGTCTATCGAACAAAATTCATTATTACGTAGATATTAGTCTTCAAAAAAGAGGAATATTTGGGGGTGTGGTTTGTTTGATTGACAGGTCTGATCTCCAATGAGACTTGACTTGAATTTGAGACTCATTAGCCCTGTTCACACTTGGCAGGTTACAAGTGGCCAGTGTCAGTGTGAACGACCACAAAAACACATTGAAATCTGATCACTTAAGCGTATGTCTTTCGTAGTGTAAATGCTGATGCATCCTGATGCCTTTGGATAAAGACATGCCAGAAAAAAGCTGCTGCTTTTGTTGTGTTTAGTCTTCTTCATCTTGCCCTGTGCTCATTTGCAACTTGTAAACAACATTGTCCTCTCACCAGAAACAGTTGGAATACATGTACAATAGTTGATGAATCATTTTGTCTTCTTGTCTTTAGCTAACTCTTTACAAAAGCTGGTGCACTTCTAGTTTTAATCCCTCACTGGGGAAATTGTTGTTATGTGATAATGTGTGTGACCTCAACATAGTGATATCAGTACACAAGTGGTAGTAGGACAGATTAGAGATGCATGTAAATACCAGGTGTGAACTCAGATGCTTTTCAGCTGTCCACTTGTGGCCTGATCGCTCGAGTGTGAACTGCCTCATACACACTGAGACCTCGGGTTCAGGGGTCACACCCACCTCCTCATTCCTCATTTCATATCCAAATATGGTCACTTCTGGCTCCAAACAATGGCTGTGGACACACCCTTGGCATCAAAACCTGTGTCCACAAACCAATGGGTGATGTCGCATTAACTTAATAAATAATAAATAATAATGATTAATAATTAAATAATGATGTAATCTATGTGAATTTTCAAATAAATGTACTGTATTGCTGGACTATTTTGCTGTTTGGTGATTTTACCTCAGTTGATGAACACACACCATCATGTGATGCACACCGACTCAAAAAGCTTTCTTCCCACATTCATCGAAGCAGAAGCAGCTGTAGACTTCACAAACCACCCAAAACGGCTCTTTGAACCATTAGAATCCAATTTGGTTTCATAACAGGGAAAGTCTTGAAGTGCTGTATGATGGTTTTGTTTTATTTGGTTCATGTGTGTGCAAGTAAACAGGGAGTCAGGTAGAAAAACTGGAGAGAAAATCAAAGCAAAGTATTCCAGCAACAACTGAAGTGTAGACAGGTGAAGCCAGAAAACACAGGTCATGCATTAATTTTACATTGTATTGATTTTTATTTAAAACTCTAATGCCTTTACCTTTGAAAAAGATATTTATGCACTAGGAAATGACATGATGAATAAAGGTGAACACCATTTTAGTTATTTGTCATGCACTTCCTCAAAACTGAGAGACAGAAGAAAATACTTTGTTTCCTGTGTCCAACTTTATTAGTGTTTTGATGATTTTTTTAAGTAATTAGTTGTTTCACAGTACACACACAATGCAAGAAAGTCCAGTCTGTGTCTTTGTTTACATCAGCTAAGAAAGAAAAAGGCAAGTTCTTCTGTTTATTTAACTATTATGCAGCATTTGACTTAAGGATGACTTGTCGGCCAGACTGGTTTATAAAGCACAGAACAAAAAAGGCGGAAACAAATGAAAAATGACTCTTTCATATCCTTTTTAAATTAAGTCTACAACACAGTAAACTGCACAAGAAGTGAAAGTATCTGAATACTTTCTGCTGGAAATCGGTGAAAACTTCCACAGGTGTCAGACTGACATTTTCTGATATCAGCGGGTACTTTGCAGCCATTTCCTCTATAGACATTAGCAAATGCCGGGACGACCCACCAGAGCAACCAATTTTGAAAATGTTTCCAAATTCGAGATGGAGCTTCGAAGCAGCCTGGTACAAAATTCCTCTCTTTGAGCTTTGAGAAGTCCGAGGCCTCTCTCAGAGTGCTGTTATGCCTTCAGCACCGAGACTGTTTTCTGACTTGTCCTGCAACTTAAAACATGCACAGAATGTGTTGCTGTGAGACGTGACAGAGACAAACATGTGAATGCAGGTTTTCAAGATTTACACATGAGAGCTCCAGTAGTTTGGGTTCATTATTTAATTTTGAGTCAAGGTTTGTTCTAATCTTATAATTTAATCATATTTGCAAAAACGCACAGAATACAAAAATACAAGAATACAAAGAACTGTACCTGTATCTTGAATGTCGGGGTTGCTGGACTCGCCACTGTTTACATGCTTTAAGGACAGGAAGTGGGCTGTACAGCTTGCCTGCCTCTGCTCTGGATCCTTTTACCTTGTACACCAGCTGCAGAGATGTTAGCTAGATAGTGAGTAGGTGTGTGTTTGTGTTTAACTCAGCCTCCGACTGAACTCAGAGCTCACCACAAACTCCAGTTTTGTTTTGTTCTTTCCCTCTTCCTTTCCTCCTTTGATCTGTTTATTCATGTAGAATATATTGTGCACATGATGCACATGATCTTGACCTATATATCAAATTGCTTTTCATTCAATTGTATCTGTTATTTAATTTTTAATGCATGCAAAAATTGAAGTAAAAACAAACAAAGAGGCTGTTTTCCTGCTCATAGTTGTGTCCTATTTGTAGGTTGTTTCAGGAACTTATTGAATATAATTTGTACATATTTTTAATTACCGTATTTTCTGGACTATAAGCAGCTACTTTTTTCCGACGCTTTGAACCCTGTGGCTTAAACCCCAGTGTGGCTCATGTATCGGTGGCACGAAGCTCGTTAGCTTTTTACAAGCTAGCAAGCTCCGTGCCGCCGATACATTTAGCCTCGTCACATCAGACCTGGTCAGAGTGGACCACATGAAACTGTTAAATAAATTCAATAGCGGCTTGTAGACAGGTACGCTCAATAGTCCAGAAAATACGGTAAATAAAAGAGACAGCAGGTTTTTTGTTTTCCAACTGTAGTGTACTGATACCAACCATAAACTTGAAAGCCTAATAAGAGGAACCTCTGATATGACATGAAGACAAGGAGTCAAGTTTATAATGATTCAAAAAGGCAATAAAATGTGAACATTTATAAACACTCTGCCTCAAGTGGTCGCTGGAGGAACTGCAGTTTTGCAGCTTGGTTCAACCAGACAGAGAAGCAGATTTTCACTGCCCTCTCTGATTCAGTATTTTTAGTTTGTTATTACTTACAGTGTAACACACACTTGTTTAACAACCAAACAAGATCACCAACACTGACTGTTAACTGCTGTTAGGAACTGAGCTGCAAAGAGCAGCAAACCAGCTTCATCCCTAAAAAACTTTGTGCTGAACATCAACACCTCAGTCTCTCTGCTTTTGCTTCTGAGTTTTCACTGACACAAGGTCATTATCAGGTAAACACAAACATAGTTTTGGGCACTTAGGCACATTCCACCCATGTTTTTATTAACAAGATTAAAAGCTTGGGAGCATTTTGTTTTTTGAACTCTTAAACTCTTAAAGTGAAGATTGTGTGCGTCACATCGTGATTCAACAAGCATGTTCCCCTACAGATGTCAGAACAGATAAGGAGCTGCTGTTCTGCTGTGTACACACTGCCTTTGCTGCTGCAGTGTCTTACAATTGTATGCACCCTTTGAATTATGAGACTGTGGTGTCTAATGATGGGCTGACATCCTTCAAAATACAGTAGCAGAATTATTACTTGAGCAGGTCAGTGACATGGTGACATTTCCCTGGTGTGAACAGTCTTCAGTCTTCATCAACAAACAGGCAACATTTCCATTGGTGTACACATCTCCATCTAATCTCAGCTGTTGCTGTTGTAATTTAGAAATCTATATTCCCAGATAGGGTTGTAACCAAACAAATGACCACAAACTGATTTACATTCAGGGAACATGCAGCCTCTGGGAGCTCTGGAGGTTTGGGGGCCTTGAATAGTAACTCATGTTTTCTTGTTGGGAAACCAATATTAACTGTGAGGGAACATTTTAATGTCTGGGTTAAGTCTCTGCAAGGACTATGGACTGTATGTGGAAATGGATGCAGCAGCCATGTCTCAAAAGTGAGGCTAATGAGGAAGTGCAAAAAAGTGCAATACCACCAATGGCCACTAGATGCTGGCTCCAGTGGACTTCAGTTCAAAAATGGGCATCATGAAATACTTGGTCAATACATTTTTCCTACGAGTCATTCTGATGTCGTTAGATAAAGTCAACGTTTCTTCTCAGTGATCTGGTCCATCTGAAAATCATTTATCATCAACCATTTAACTCTGAACATTTAGCTGCTAACAGGAAGTGACGTGTCAATCTAATCACTGTAATTCCACATGTTTCCAGCTGATTCTGAAAGCTGACAGGTGGAGCTTCCGTACACTACCGTAATGTAGGTAATATGTACATAATGGTGCACATCACAGCATGACTCCATTACTGCATTACTGCCCTAATGTATGTAATATATATGAAACGCTCCACTTGTCAGCTTTCAGAATCAGCTGGAATGACGTCGCTAGCGCAAATAGCCGAGGAATTACAGTAAGTTGGTTTATGCTAGTCACTCTGTATCGCCAGTGATACGCTCGGGGTTAGAGGGTTAAGGAGATGTTAGACTTCAAGAAGAGGAAGATTTAAGGGCGTAGTTTAGTTTGATTTACCAGTGAACTTCAGTCTCATTCATACTGGAAAATGTCCTCAGGTTCAAGGGTCAGATCCACCTCCTCCGTCCTACCATCATATCCAAATATGGTAACTTCCAGCTCCTGGCTTCAGGATGTGAGTAAACAAACCTATGGATGATGTCAAACTAGCTTTGTCCATCCTATCCACAATCTATGGCTCACACATGCCACGTTCATCTGTGGTCAGGGTGTTTAAACCAAGATAAAGAGCGGCGCTTAATTTGATGATAAAGACGTTCACTTGAGTTGCACCTGTTTCAATGAATTTTTCACACTCCTGAATCTCTCTCTCCACCGTCACCTGGTGTCACGATGGATGGAGTGGCGTCGAGATCGCCGTGCCTGATGTTCCCTCTGTCTCCCAGCCTTTGATATGTAAAACGTGTCCCCTGTCCGGCCGCCTGCTCGACCCACTAAACACCGGCTGCACAGCTTGCTCCTAATCTCCATCGCACCGTGCCTGTTTTAAAAGCGGCCAAACGCAGCAGCCCCCTTCCTCACAAAGGAAGAATGCTCACTCTGTTTGAACATCTGCCTGTCTGTCAGCCTGCCAGTTCGCCTGTTAAAAGGAGCCGCAGACATTTTCAGGCATTTCACACAGGTGGATTAATTAAATCACACCGGGCCTCTTCAAAGTGGGCTCTGCAGGATGCGGACCGTCAGACTCTCGGCTCAGTGTTTTGGTGAACACACACATTCAGTGGGATGTGGCTGCTGAGAGGGACTGTGTTATTCCACAAACAGCTAAAGGTCTCAGCGTGTGTCAAATGAAGTGCTCGTCAGATCATCCAACAGTGTCTGAATCCACCTTTCTCTCGGTGGAATCGGGGGCGCCCAATCATTTCTTGTAACCTTTAAGCAGAGGCTTTACACAAGTGTGAGCCATTATCCCTGTTTGTATGATTCACTGCTTCAAGCTGGTAAAATACCAGGATTTTAATTTTTTTTTAGCTCTGCAGCCAACAAATCCCCCATTGAGTCTTTCATTCAGTCACACTAAGATCTCTCAATTGCCTCTTTCTGACACTGCAGACATTTGCAACAAAAAACTTGCTAACTCAATCGCAGTTGAATTAAAGGAATAACAACACATAAATACATACATAGGTTGATTAGCTGTAATGTTTAGAGCCCATCAGAAAAAATGTGTGACAGTGCTAATACTGGGCTGCCGTGATGCAGTCTATCACTATTACCCCTTTTCCACCAAACAAGAACTGGTGCTAGTTCCAGGATGGTTCTAGTCCTGGTGGTTAGTTGGTTCAGATCCCGTTTCTCCTATGAACCGGTTTGCTTTTCCACCGGCAAGGAGCCAAGTTGGGGCTGCATCACCGTAAAACGTCAGTACATCGCTGCATAGGTAGCCGGTTCACAACAACCGGCCGCTAGCAAGCTAACCGCTAACAAACTACTGTTACCCTGTTACTATCAGTCCATGAAAACATTGTTTTTTTCTGTGGATATTCTAGTTATAACATGATTGAGTTAACAAAGCAGTGTTGCATTGCTACATGTGGTATTTATTCAGTTTTGGGAAATCACAATGTCCTTCCTGATCGCATATAACGGCAAAGTGCACCCTCACTGTAATAATGTTTAAATGGAGGAGCTGCTCGTGTGCATACAAGTGCTGTTCCTGGTTTTACAGTCTACACTGAGATCCAGAGACAAAACATCCAACTGTTAGTGGCTACCGTATTTTCATTACTCTACTCTTCTACTAGCTGGGTTTCCACCGTCGCTCCTCCAGCTCCTGACGTAGTCACTGCTTAGTCGTTTCTGAGCTCTGGCCCAGCAACAACGTGGGGCCTGACTTAACCCCAGTTTTAGCTGCTGGGGCCGGTTCTCGCGCGGGGCTCAGTCAGGAACTGGCCCCAAACTAGCACTGGAACCCATTCGGTGGAAAAGGGGTATATGTGTAGCTCCCACATGCTGAACCTATATGATGTTAAAGCATTTCAACCGCTAAGAAAAATCCTCCGTATTTTCCGATTAGGGGAAATGTTCTGACATCATATAGGCTCATTTAAAGTGGCAGCCTCCAGGAAATCGTCGGTAATGGGGAGAATTCTGACTTTCAGAGATGGATATCTTAGTGGTATGGACTATTAATTTCCAAACATTCCCATAAGTTGTGAGTTTATGTCCTAATCTATCTTCTAAACTGTATTTTGACCGTGAGTTTTCTGTTTCTTTAACACAGTGGACTTGTGGATGCATTTCTTCAAACTCACAGTAACAACAACTGTAAAATGTAACGTATGCAGGATCGCACTCCTGAACCAGAGAAGTGACAAGTCCCTTTGCTTTCATAGTTTTCTGCAGCTCCCCAGTGAGGAGTTGTTTTCCTTCACACTTAAAGGAAAAATTATTCAGGGCAACGTTAATGAATGTCAAATAGTGTGAACAAAATATGTAGTGAAAGGCAGGAGATCCTCTTATTTTTTATTATTTACTGTATAGGGAATCTGAAAGGACTGTAGATTAGCTATGAGGATTCAAAGCTGCATATAGATTAGGTAAAATGGCATCAAACCTCATCCCTACAGCAAGGAGGACAACTCATGTGAGTGTGGACACTTCCTTCTTTAACAAGCCCTCATCATGTGCTGCCATCAGCTCGATGACAAGGAAGAAATGGTGCGACAGGATACACAAACTAATAACATCACCAAACTAGGAAGCACTCAGAGAGCACAAACCTCCACCAAGTCCTACCTCAGCTGTACTGATCCTGTTGACTGAACACAGAGATTACAGAGATTTCTTATGAATGATGTTACCCAAAATGTAATAATTTGTTTCTTGGGAAATACCATATCTGACAAAAAAGTAATCATATTTTTTCTGTAATGTTGTAAACAAACAAACAAAAAACATAATCTCCTTGGTGGAGGTAATAATATTTGGATCACAGTTAAAAAGAGACAGAAAATAAACTGTGTTCATACATAACTCTTGAAATTTGATCGTCTCACAACTCTGTTAACTTCAGACTTCACACAGACTTTTATCAACAAAGTCCTTGGTTTTTAAAGATTGGTAAATTTCCACTGAAGAAACATGTGTTGATTTCCTCTCAGTGTGCCTGCCAGCCTCAGATATGTGAGACTCCAGTCAATCAACAAACAAAACAATGTGTTTTGGACTCAGCGAGGCTCAGAGAGGATGTGTGCCATACACTGCAGTGTTGGGAATTAAGGACCAAAAAAACACAAGGAGAGTGTGTGAGGATTTCCAATATATACAAAGACTACCAGCTTCAACTACACCCACTATACTTCTGATCATACTCTCACTGTTTTGAGCTACTAATGCTAACTTATGACACATTTCCACTATGAGGTACCAGTGCGACTCTACCTGGTTTGTTTGGTTTTCCATTAGGAAACAGTACCTGGTACCACTTTTCTAGTACCTGCCGTTATGCGGCGACCGCGTACCAGCAGGTATTGTAATTATGATCGGTCAAAATCGTCACTGTGCAGCACACACATATTTTGTACCAACAAGCTACTAGCACTGGTCTAATACCACTGTTGTTTTGAGACCAGATATATGACAGAATACTTTGACCTGCCTTTGTTGGCTACACAAATATCTGTGTTGTGATATCAGATAAGTTAACTGTTGATAGATTTTGTAAACTAAAAGGTTTTAAATGGATCATAACACTGTTCAGTCTCGATTCATTGTCTTGATGTACTAGAAATGGTGTTTTCTGTCTGTCTGGAGTAGGCTCAAGATGGTACAGGTTGATAGTTTACCTGCACCGCCACTGGTGCCTTTTGTGCAGGTGTACTCCTCTGTACACCTCTGAGGGCATAAATGGGTCATCTGGGGACCACCAGTCATCAATGTTTGGCTCCTGTAACCCCAGTAGCTACATCTCCTGGTGGTGGAGTGATGGCAGGCCCCCTGCTGATGCCGATGAGGCAGGGGTGGGCAATCCTGGTCCTCGAGGGCCCCTGTCCTGCATGTTTAAGATGTTTCCCTCTTCCAACACACTTGATTCAAATGTTCAGTTTATCATCAAGCTCTGCAGAAGCCTGATAACGATCCTGATCGTTTCAATCAGGTGTGTTGGAAGAGGGAAACATCTAAAACATGCAGGATAGCGGCCCTTGGGGACCAGGACTGCCCACCCATGCGATGAGGTGTTATTCAGCCGCCAACTGCTATGCCTCCTCCTTAGCCTCAGCAGAAGCTGCTCTCCTCCTCCTCCTCAGCCAGTCCTTTGATGGCTTTCCAACACCCTGCTCCTGTACATCCCATGTCACGGAGCAGGCTAACAGTTGAAGATCCAACAAAGCCCCTACATCCTGCTTCGACCGGGCACATGATGGTGTTCAGGCCAGCCCTCCTGCACTCTGCCCCCAGGCTGAAGACATTTAGGTTGGTTGCAACCCGCCTTCACCAAGGTGGTTATGTTTGTTTTTTTGTCAGTTTGATTGACAGATAGGGTGTTAACCAAGGAACCAATAATGAAATATTGGCAAGATTGAAGGATTTGTACCTGTTACCCCCCCAAAAAATTACTTATACTGGACGAATGTTTGAACAAAGACATTGGCAACAGCCAGTTAAGGTCAGAAGTAGGACTCCACCATAGAGGAGTCAATGAGTCAAAGAGGAAGAAGGAAGTAGTACACTGAAAACAATGAAATGTCTTGGATTTTGGGGTAAAGTTCATAACCTTCTTCATGGATTTTGTTGAAAATCTACACACACATGCAAAGTGATAATGTCTTGGTGAGGGTTTGTGCTCTCTCTTCACTAGTTGTGGTGGTTTCTCACTTGACTGAGATTTTATTTGATTCATAAACTGGTAGAAAAGAGTAACAGAGGATCCATCAGAATACCTTGAACCTCACTGAGTTATGCAAACATGTATTCTTATAGTTCAGGTACGTCAATCTACAGAGACTTTCACCCACTGTGTAAAGGGAAGTGGGTGAATAAGAGTGTATTACTGAACAGTATACAATTTGTTGGCAGTCACATTTGTGGAAAACAAATTCAGTGCTTTTAAACCTCAAGCTCATGACGTGGATTTAAACTCCAGAGACTTGAAGCTTGTGCGATTGAGAAACATTTGTGAAGGACTGGCTCTCTTTCAGCTCTGCCTCGTCATGACTCAGCCTTCAGTCTGAGACAAAAACCTGCCAGCCACTTAGATCAGAGCTGTGGCTTTAAACCACAGACACGACACACAGGCAGCAAAACACTGATGAGGGACAATTGACAGAAGAGTTGAACCACTTTCTCACTTTCTGCATCCGTCTGTGTTGTAAAACCCTCTTCTTATACAGACTTTATGTTTGACACCGCTGACAAAATATCCCGTCAACATGTCAGCGAAGCATGACGGCTAGCTCGGTGGCACGCAGTAGGATGTCAGATACTCTCTAATTATCCTCCTCTCATACCTTGCCACTTTCTGTCACCACCGTCATCAGTATTGTAGTAAATTAGAGGAGGATGACAGAGGAAAAACAGCACATCACACTTTGTATTGTTCCCGCTACATGTGCACCTTTTTTTTTACTTGGTTGCCTCTCGACTCTGCTTTCATCTCGGCAGCCTGATTGGAGGCGGGAAACAATATCCTCTGTAAGCACAGTGCAGATCCCCGCAGGAGCATTCACCCGCTTACTGCTTCTTATTAGAATCAGCATTATGTATGAGATGTGATTATATAAAATGCAACAGCTCAGACTAAAGCCTGATGGCAAATAGTTTTCTTTTTGTCACAAGTCGACCTGTGTTTATCTTAAATTAATTGGAATTTAAGCAGATACAAGCGTTTTACTTTTAAAAATATGTTGGCAGCAGTTTTATTTTGTTAAACCATTAAAGAAGTAGTTTTTGTGAAATATGATTTTTTTGCTGAGACTTGTATCGAGGGGGCGGGACAACAAGCCTGGCTCTGTTCAAAGGCAACAAAATCCACCAGCTACAGTTCAGTACATGTACACACAACTCCTACCTCTGAGTCCTGAGTGTGATGATACTGAATCACCGCTGTCACTGACCAAATCAGTGCAGCTACTTATGGGTGAGAGTGCAGCTGTCAGCGGTGACTCACAGTACTTTCTTTTTTGGTAAAGCTCATTGAACACTGTTGTTTTCCTACAAAATATGAGTTTGTACAACTAATTTGAAACAGTAAATATGTTTTAAAGTCACTGGAGATGCAGCCAGATCAGATTTTGTATTGAGATAATGAGGAAAATTGGTTATTGTTGTGGTAAATAATGAAGAGATGCAGCAGGTTTATTTAATTTTCACCAGAACCAACACCGTGGTGTGAGAGCTGTGTGGTTTGTACACCCATCATCCACCTCGACCACCTCCCAGAGACTAAAGCAGCAATGCAGTCAAAAAAAACATGAGCACAGTAGAAACATAAGATCTAGGAGGTAGGGTTATATTTTAAAACTGTGACAACCATGACAGTCACTGTGATGTCGCCCAGAAGTCTGATATCTGAACGTCGCCATGTTGGTTGATGTTGGGGCCAGAAGTGACCATATTTGGAGATGAAGGGAGGAGTCAGGAGGCGTGGCTGACCATTGAACCTGAGGTCACTGTCCAATGTGTATGAGACTCGACTTCAGTGCTGCTCTCATTGGAGATCAGACGTGTCGATCAATCTAGCCACACCCCTAAATCCTCCTCTTCTTGAAGCCTAATATCTACTTAATGATGAAATGTTTTTTAACTGAGAGAATAAACTGACTTTAGTTAACATCAGAATGACTTGTGGAGAAAAATATTTTGGTATTTCACAATTGAAAATTAAGATTTTTGAAGTGAAATCAATTGGAGCTGGAGCTTTTTGGAGCCAGCATCTAGTGGTCATCAAGAGTATAGATAATGTTCAGTGACGTCCCATTTTTGCTTACATCGCCATATTGGATGGCAAATGTGGACCAGCTTCAACACAGATCATGGCGAGCCACGGTGAATATCAAAATAATAACCTTGTCACGTATCGTACTGGAGCTCGATGAAAACCACAAGGCACAATATTGGGAAAAAATCAGCAGCATTGGTATTGATCTGTACAACACCGCTGTTCATTAGTTTCACTGATTATAGCCCCAAACAGGATCTACAGTACGTGGACATTTTCAACTTTTTAATCACCACTTCATCCCCTTACACGAGTCAGTGTCTGAAGCCGTATAAAAGTTAGAATACCATGACTAGATCATTGTCATTACATATGCACAAGACAACAACACCAGCCCATTGATTATCTCGGCGGTTAAAAGATCCGTACTGACAGCGGCTTCATCACGTCCACCAAGCACGTAATAAAATCACCTTGGTTTATTTATTTACTTGACAGTGGATCAAAAATTTGTTCCTCGAGAATATGTCTTATTTTTGTGTACACGTCAACCCTTGTCAGACGTCAGAAATCTCTGATTGCTCTTGTTAGCAGTGATTTAGCCTGGTGTTTTTCAACCACTGTGCTGCCTGGCGCCGTCAGGTGTGCCGAGAGAGATCGTCAGGTGTGCTGTGGTACACTAATGATTAGTGTACCACAGCACAGTGGTTGAAAGACACTGATTTATCCTATGAAGAAGTGTACACTGCATGAATTCATATTTTGTTGAACCCTGTTTTCTATCGGCTTATGCATCCGTAAGCACGACAATGACAAACCATTGCTGCAAAATTTGTCGATGAGATCTGTAATATCCATTTCACTCTAGTACAGCACATGCTATGCCGTCAGCGGTTGCCATCCAATATGGCTGCCAAAGCAAAATTCACATTGGCCTCATGTTTGAGCCTCACTTCCATTTCTATAGAGTCTACTCTCATTTCTAACAAAGGAAGGAAATGCTCTCATTTTCCAAAACGCTGAAATACTGCATGAACACACATGCTGCTTAATTCACGAGGCACACAATGAGACACCTTTGCATGACAAAGACGAGGACAAACTTTTTCAAGATGCGCCTCAGGACAAAGAAAAGTCGACAGAGATGCAAAGGCTGTCTTCGACGTTCGTAGCTTTTTGTCTCTGAGATGAATGAGAGAGCGCCGTTAGTGGACAAAACACTTCCTGATTAAATCCTCATGCTGCCCAAAGCCAAACGAGCAAAGAAAGAAAGAAAGGGTTGCAGTGAATACCAAGTCACTTTAATCTTCCCTCTTGTTAGTTCCACATCAACATGAGCAAAAAAAAAACTTTGCTTAGGAAAAGGACGTTAAAAAAAATAAAAATCTTGGAGGCATGGCGGTGGGTTCAGATCTCACTCGGCACAGACATGTCGTCTTTTGATTATTTTGGTATTTTACACGGCAGCAAAACATTTGCCGTCTGACAGACAGACAGATGGCTCTCCAGATGATTCGTTTTTCCCCGCCAGACCTGGCCGACGTTTACCAGCGGGGAAACACATTTGGACGAACACACACACTCACATGCACACACACCTGTCCTGATATATAATGAGCCCCTGGAAGAGCAAACCAATGAAAACACAGAAACTAACTTTCCTTCAGTTTCACCACACAGTTGATTACAGATCTAAATCTATAAATATTCCTTTAAATAAATGATGAGCTTTGCACAGTATGGTCGAACAGAGGCTCAGCGAATGCAGAGCTACACTATGTGCTGAGAAAGCTGATTTTCTCCCTTCCCAAGTAAACCGTGTTCCTGTCAAGATATTGGAAACAGCTCCGAAAGTGATGTGACAAAAGCTGTGGTGAAAGCGCGACTGAGCCCTTGTAGCTTGGTAATGGCCTGCTTGAGGATACAATGTTAACTGGGGGACTGTTTTTCCTGTAAGACTCCTCCTAAAAGATGCACTTATGGTTTCTGAGAGCAAGAAACTGCAGAAAATGCTGTTCGGAAATTGAATCAGTGGTGAATTTGAGAGCGCTCCTCTCTGAGATCTGTTTGACGATCATGTTATGGAAGCATATAGTGACCACTTTCATCAATAAAACTAAAACACTGGAGAAATAAAGGTCTGATCAGGGTTAATCAGCCTCTCTGCAGGAGGCCTGAGGGCAGCCAGAAAGGATTAGAAAGGATATATTAGTGTTAATCTTTGCTGCTGATGAGTTGACAGTCTCAACTTCATAATAAGTAATTAGGATTGAATTAATACGGATGCTGTCAGCTTATATTTGAGGAGGTTAATTGTTAGCATTTTGGATTTGTTAGCTGAGACTGAGCAGAAATACAAACTGAAGCTGGGCTTTTTGGTCATTATGGTCCGTGTATGTTTTGGATCAGAGGTGAGCATTAAAACAACAAAAAACTAACCTTTATTTGATTTTCGTTTTACAATGAAAAAATAAAAATGAAATATGAGGAATTTTCTGTGTTACTAACTAAAACTAAAATCATGAAAATACAGAAACAAAACAACAACCTGTTTTACTGTGTTCTCAGACTGGAAGTAGTGGTTTATGTGGGCGAATCACGGAGAGACTCCACCGTGGGAAGTCAACAGGTTCGGGTGAGATGATAGAATTAATGATGGAAGTAGCACTCGTTAAAAAAACACGCTGCAACAACGCAGATGTAGTTCACTTATTGGGATTTTCAAAATAAGACAGCCACAAAATCAATTCAAGACAAACACATCCCAGTTGCTGTTCTTCTGACGGAGCACAGGAGTAACAATTCATCTCCACACAAGACCGTCACGTCATCCTCTCTCAGTCGCACTCTTGTTTTTTAACAAACTATGTAGCCTCTGTATTGTTTTCACAGCTTAGTCGTCTTCCTTAGCTCCACCTCTAAAACCCCAAATTTTCACTCATTACAATTTAACAGTTAAACGGAAAATCCCTCATAGATCATTTTTATTTTTTTCAATGTAAAGCGAAAATCAAATAAAGGCTTGTTTATTGTTTTTTTTTAACCTCTGAACGGGAATCGAATGACCAAAACATACATGGACCCTTTATGTAATTGTGTCATGAATTTGTAAGACTTGCTGAAGTTGCAGTTGATTTAAAGTAAAAATGAATTTGAGCTTGAATTGAATTTTTCCTGCTGTACTTTAGATAATTTAAGTCCATTAAATACAAAATATTCAGTTGAGTTCTCTATTTTTCTATCTACATCAGTCATGACACAAGATGTATCATGAATGTAAGATTAATATATTATAAATCTTCAAAGAATGACCATGGCTAGTGCTTTAATTTACTGAAACTGCACAAAGTATCTGGTCACAATTTGAGGTGACTTGTAACAGAGACAGGATGTTACTTCCAATTTTCTGGGTTTCATGAGTTTAATCGATCATATTTAGCCATGAATCAGTGTTGTGGCTTTAAAAAGAGTAAGAAGGAAATATGACTTCAAACCAAGTTACTGCATCACACTGTTTATTCCAACTCAAGACATCTGTTAAACATTTCAAAATAAAAGCCCACGACTAGCATTTCTGTGGACTGAAACAAAGACTGTTTATAGAAAATATCTAAATCATCAAGTAGATATTAGGCTTCAAAATGAGGAAGATTTAGGGGCTTGGTTAGATTGATTGACAAGCGTGGCCTCCACTGAGAGCAGCAACTCCAGTCTCATACACATTGGACAGTGACCTCTGGTTCAAAGGTCGGACCCGCCTCCTTCCATTATATCCAAATATGGTCACTTCTGGCTCCAAACAACCAACATGGCAACGTTCAAACACCAAATCGTGAGTCCACAAACCCACAGTGACATCATGTCAGCTTTGTTTACAGTCTGGGAGGAAAACTCAGAGAAA
>OOFC01020134.1:0-11374 GCA_900323345.1 Pseudochromis fuscus
CCACCCGTCCTTTTACCTTTTCAACCACCGGGGTCGGGTGTTGTTCCGCTCGCCGCAGGAGGAGCCGTCCTCCGCACGCAACCAGCGAGCTCTTCCCAACCCCATCCGGCTACGCAAGCTGGAGCATTTGCACTGAGACTGGCCTTTTCCTGCCTGTAACATGGTCACCGTCGCTCAGATAAGATTTGTTTTTGTTAGACAGAAGTGGGAGGAGGCGGGGGGGCGGAGGATTCATGCTTCCTCCACTTTAATTTTTAATTTGTAAATAAACTAATATGCTGTCCAAACATGCATCTCTGTCCATACAGTGGTTTCCACCATATTACACTCTTGACTGTGCCAACCCTTCAGTTTTTTCTCGAGCAGATTTGTTTGTATATACCGTGTGTAATCGCTTTGGAGTCTTAAGATACCGAGACATTTTTCCCCCTTTTGTCCCTTCTGAACTGAATCGGGACGTTGCTGTCCTTTGTATATCTTTTGTATGAGGGGACAAGCCTGTTTGGTTACCATTTAATTTCAGCCACACTCCAGTCTTCAGCAGCTCTCAGTTCGTGACCTGAAACAAGGACTCTTTATTTTTATTTGATCTCCTTGGTGATTTCCTGGAGGCAGACATGCTGTTTGGTTTCTGTGCCGCAGGAGATGAAGTCTGAGAGGTGGGAGCAGGAGGCATTAGACAGCCACTCTAATGATACTGTGAAGTAGAAGGCGATGGTACATTCATATGGGTGAAGTTTATTTTTTGTTGTTTCCTTCATTTTACATTTTGTTAAGATTCAACAGATTGTTTTTAATTTAATAAAAGGCATAATGATTTTACACAGTGTTGGTCTGTTTGTTTTTAAAGCTGAAAGACGTCGCTCTCTTCCTGAAGGAGCTTCTGTAAAACAGCTGAAGAGCTCACTGCTGTCACCATGTTGTCTAGAACAACATTAAAATGTACGACTGGTGTCACATTTCAAACAGCAGACATAATGTACAAAGCTGAAAGTAATAAACTACCTTAAAATATTCAGAAAGTCACCAGACTGTTGATAGAAACAGTCGAAACAAAGGCTCACATCACCTGTTTGTGGACTTTGAAGTCAGGAGTTTGGTATTTCAACATGGCCATGTTGGTTGTTTGGAGCCAGAAGTGACCATATATGGATATGAAGGGAGGAGTGAGGAGGCGGGTCTGAACATTGAACCAAAAGACACTGTCCAATGAGTAGACTTGACTGGACTCAGTTGTAGAGAAGTTTTTGTAAATTTACCAATGAAATTAAACAACAATCAAGCCAGAGATTTTGGAATGACATCATCGTCTACGTAACAGCTGATTGGTTCTGTTGGTGGCTTCAGATGGTGAAGTCTGTCTGAACTAGTGTTGTAGTACTTGAGATTGGTCTTGGTCTCGAGACCACTTTTCATGGGTCTCGGTCTTGTCTCGGAATAAAAGACATCTTTACTCGGTCTTGTCTCTGTCTCGGACAGGGTGGACTCAGGTTTTTTGATCAAGACCAGGCCAGCACTACTGCACTACTGTGATAAGTGAGAACTACCTTCCTAGCATCATGTGGTCTTTATGACACCCAGAGGACAGCCCCTCTGCAGACACTAGAAAAATTAATTTTTGTGTAAAAACCTGAACAAGATACTAGTTATTTGGTTATATTTTGTTGTAATTTTTCTTTGATATATACAGTCTTGGTCTTGTCTTGGTCTCCATAATGTCTTGGTCTTGGTTGGTACGGTCTTGACTACAGCACTAGTCTGAACCACAGAGGGTAAATACAATGGACAAAGCTTGCAAGCCAGAAGTGACCATATTAGGATATGAAGGGAGGAGTGAGGAGGCGGGTCTGACCCTTGAACCCGAGGTACAGTGGTTCAGAAGAGATGAGAGTCACTACACAGTTATATGTATGTAGATATATGAACATCCAGTAGATCTCTCAACATGACAATGATAAATATAAAGTAACAATGAATATTTTAGGTAAAATATAGTAATATTAATGTTAGAATAGTCAGAAATGAAGTCCTGGTGTTAGTGAGTGTGTGCAGAGGTGAGTTGGAGCTGTGACCTTGATGCAGCAGCAGCAGCATCACACAAATTATCACCTGATCCACAGACCTGCAGTTCCTGATGCTGGACTGTAGGTGGCAGTGGAGGCTGAACCTTCAGTGGAGGCACAGTATCTTTATTTGATCAAAATGGGGTTTTTTTTGTTTTGTAGAAAATTATGTCCCTGCAGAAAGTGAAAAGCTTCTAGTGAAGAAAGAAGTCATGAAGAAAAACAATGTTTGTGTTTTTCTTTGACTTTGTTCTTCTGGTCTTTAAAAAGTGGAGATAAAACCAGGGAGGACACACGGGGTGGACTCTGTCAGCCTGTGATAAAAGGTCCAACAGCAGTGAGGTGCAGGTGGATTATCACTGAGCTGATGTGTGTGTGCGTGTGTGTGTGTGTGTGTGTGTGTGTGTGGTAATAATTTAAAGTAAAACGTGTTTGTTTTTGCACTGAAGTGTCAAAACATCTCTTATCTTACACTTGAGTTTTTTTCATTTCTGATCTGAAGAAGACTCCAGTGAAAACTGATGAAGAGTTTAACCTCACAGAGAACCCCAGCTCTCTCCTCTCACTCACTCTCTTGTTTGTTATTATTTATTATTTTAACAGATTTACTTCTTTTTTCAAACCTCTGACAGTTTATAGAAGTGATGAAGCTAACATGACGTCACCCGTTGGTTTGTGGATTCTCATTTTAAAAGCAGGAGTTTGGTGTTTGAACGTAGCCGTGTTGGAGCCAGAAGTGACCATATATGGATATGGAGGGAGGAGTGAGGAGGCAGGTCTGACCCTTGAACCTGAGGACACTGTCCAATGAAAATGAGACTGGAGTTCATTGGTGATTGAGCCTCAAACTACCTGTGAATCATTGAAGACCAGAGCTGTCAATCAAGCTAACCCCGCCCCTAAATCTTCCAGTCTTTGCCCAACATGTTGTTTTTATCCAGCACTTTGTAGTTTTACACCCGTCCAGCTGAGTTACATTAACCCAGTGTGTAGTTAGTTCAGTATTTACACAGTTCAGGTACAGACACACACATGGACTCAGGAAACAGCAGGAGCCGCTCTAACAGTGGTTTTATTTTTCTTGTTTTGTTAAAAAAAAGTAGGTTCATAAAACTTTCCACTTTGTATATGTATTTAACAGCTTACAAAAATGGCTTTGAACATCTCTTTCAAAATATTTCTTATACTCTGAAATAAACAAATTCACAAAAATAATCTATATTCCCTATGAACATTAAAAAGTAGTGTACATCTGTCGTAAAAACGAGGAGGAGGAGGAGGAGGAGGAGTCGTCAGGTGACGGTCAGTGGAGTGTGGACAGATGCAAAACTTCCTTGGAATAAAGCTGCAGTGCTGGGAGTGTTTGTGCTGCCGTGTGTGTGTGTGTGTGTGTGTGTGTTGTTTCTGTTTCACTGCTGTAACAGTGGGAAAGAAAACACAGATTTTCCCACAAACACAAACAGTGATTAAATATTTCTGTCCCAAAACCTTTTAGATTCATCTTCACACTGGTGGATGTCAACCACAGACTGTTGAAAGAAATGACGAGTGTGGGTTGATGGTTTGAAGCCAAGAGATCAACATTTGTTGGTTTGGAGCCAGAAGTGACCATATTTGGATATGAAGGGAGGAGTCAGGAGGCGGGTCTGTTCAATGTGGATGAGACTGGAGTTCAGTGCTGCTCTCATTGGAGACCAGGCTTGCTGACCACACCCCTGAATCTTCCTCTTTTGAAGCCGAACATCTACTTACTTATGATTATGTTCATTAAATTATGATTGTAAAAAAATGAGGGTTTTTGAATTGAAGTCAGTTGGAGTCAGAGTTTTGTGGAGTGAGCCTCCAGTGGCCGTCAGGGGTATTGCACGTTTTTGCAGCTCTGCATCATTTTTGAAACCCACTTGCTTCGTCTGTTCCTACACAGTCTGTGGCTTCAACCCTCAAATGGTTTTTGTATCTCTGGGGATACAACCACATGTAGTAAGCATTGTTAATTATTGGATTTCACAAACATTGTTTTTTAAGGATTATTTTGTACCATACTGTTCAAAATATTGTTTTCACCACTTTCATAATCAGTCATCCCGGAGGATACATTGTCCAGAAATGTCTAAACCAAGGAAAATATCTGATATATGTTGTTTTTAGGCGAATACTCTACAGATTATTACTCATTTAAAACTTATTTATTTTCAGGAAAGTGTTATGGTAGAAGGTTTGTGTTGGTTTAAAATAAATAATGAAAAATATATGAAACTGTGTCAATTCAGCCTAAATATGAACAATTTATTTTCCCAAAATATTTCCCATTTAAGGGTTAAGACCGTGTGAAGTTTGTTGTCTATAAAGTAGTTCAATAAGTTAAAATTACCCAATTTGCACATTTAAAATCCATGTAAGTCAAAAAATAAATAAACCTGGGGTTGGGCAATTGGCAGCAAGTCCTATGAGATACACTGTATATTTAACATGGAAATACTGAATATACAATATTGTCCATGAATGGTTTTATACATTATTGAGCAGATTATTCATAAATACAAATGTCCATCTGCATATTTGTTTCTCAGTCGAATTTCCATCATAATATTTATACAATTACGTATATGCTCATAGGTTTTATCCATATTGCTCAGCCCAAGTCAGAAGAACAGAAAAGTGATGAGATCAACATGGACAAAAATAAAACAGATCAGTGCAGATAAAACAGTAGAAATGAGAGGAGTGGATTTCTCTGTGGATCCACTTCACGTCAATAAAAATAGTTTCAGTCGTACAAACACTTCTCAGACCAGCTGAAGAAAGAAGAAACAACCACAGCAGGAATAAACCAGTCTGTTCCTCACTCCTGCAGGATTACTGGAGTGTGTGTGTGTGTGTGTGTGTGTGTGTGTGTACCCATACAGACAAAAGCCATATGGAAGTTTAAGGCATCTGTCAATATGAAGAGGATTATTTTTAAAGTTTAATTATCCCCAGCGGACATCGTCCCGAAGCCCCCTCCTCCAGTTAAAGTCTCCGCCTCCATCAGGAAGTGATGTCCCAGCGTGTGGACGGTGGGAGGTTCTGCTTTCAGTGCGTTTGTCCATTTCCTTCCTCTGGATCGCCCATTTCTTCTTTTTTGGAGGCGGGATCAAGAAGGAGGTTGAAGGTGATTTTGAGCGTTCAGAGGTTGAGGGGGAGGAGCCTCGTTCCTTTATTCTAGTAACCGAGCAGACATGGCTTCATCACTACCTGACGTAGTCGTTGGGAAGCTGTGAGGACGCCGTCTCCTTCGCCTCTAACTCAGCGAGGACAGACTCCAGCTGCTGGATCAGTACCCGTTTCTTAAACCTGTCAGAGGTGAAAGGAAAGTACAAGCTGAGGAATAAACAGGAAACTAGAAGAGTGCAAACCTCTGCCAAGGTGTAATCCAGCTGCACTGAGGCTACAGACTGAACACTGCTGCCCTCTTGCTGCTAATCTGATGTTGCTAACAGACGGATCTACAATGGACAAATGCAGGTAAAAACACAACATCCTTGGTGGAGATAAGTGGGTAAATATTCTGAAGGTTCAGGTCGAGGGTTCTGATCAACTATTTTCCTGCAGCGTGATAATAACTTATAAGAAGTCAGCTCCCCACAGAGCCCGGGTTTCAACACCATGGAGTCAGAAAGAGAAGCTGAAATCCACACGAGTCTCAGTACAACCTCGAAGTACCTTAAAACTTCACCACTGTACCTCAGAGTGAGCTCACACTTAGTATTTAACACTTTGATACGTTTTATGAACCTGACGATGAAAGTAACTGTCGTGTGGTCAGAGTCACAACATCGCTAACCAGGCATGTTTGGGATTATGATGCTTTAAAAAGGTCGTGGACTCTTCCATTAAACCCTGCAGTGAAACTAGAAAACACGAGATATGTATCTAACTTCCCGAGCATGATGTGAGAAAAACAGGACAATACATTTGGATCAATTTGAAACACCAAAGCTAACGAGCTAACGTTACTAGCTAACCTACGAACTACATTAGATTAGATTAGATTAGATTCAACTTTATTGTCATTGCACATGTCAAATACAGGGCAACGAAATGCAGTTAGCATCTAACCAGAAGTACTTTTTGCAGTGAAATAAATACAATGTACAGTATACACATATGTACACATTACTGGATAACAACCCAAAACTTTCAGAATTTGTTCCCAGGGTAAAACTGTAGCTCTAAAAAAAAAAAAGTCCAACTCTAAATGGATGCTCAGTAGTTTTTCTGTGATGCTGCTAACGAGGTAAAGTCTGTTTCTTACCTGACGGCCTCTTTGATGGCGTGCTGGATGAAGTACCTCTGCACGTTCACTGGTCCCTTCACCTGCTGCAGTAGTCCGATTATGGCCTCGTAGTCTGAGAGAAAACAAAGACAGAGAAATGAAGCAGCTGTTCAAATACTCCCACTCCCACGGGACGTCTCCTGTGGACTCCTGTGACGTGATCCAAACACTCACTTCGTCCAGGTTTGCGGACCTCCTTGATGACTCGCGTCCGCAGCTCCGCCTGATTCCCGTCTAGCGGTGAGATGAATATGGTCTCGACTGTCGGGGCGTCAGCTTCAGATCCGTCCGACTGGCTCTGTGGACTCAGACGGTCACAGTTGTGTTTCTCCTCTGGCGGCTGCTCGTCCAGATGATCCTCCATCAGCCTCTCCTCAGCCTCACCGGCATCCTCCTCCCGGGCCGCCGCTCCTGGACTGACCTTCTCCTCTAAACACAGTGGAGATGGACTCCCCACCTCGGTGTCCATCTCAGCAGGCCACATCTCTCCAGAGTCGAGACCCAGAACTCCATCACCGTTACTCTCGACGACCACCATGTTGCTGCCGTCCACTCCTGAAGGAGACAAAAAGAATAATTTAATTCACACATTTTACAGTGAAACACTCACGGTGCAGAAAACTCCTCCTACTCTCACCTTTGTGCTGTGGGATGGGTTTGAGGAGGTTCTGCTGCCCCTGAACTCCTGTTAGACTCTTTCCGATCACCACATGGTTTGGGCTCCCCGGTGGAGTCTGTGGTCGCCGCAGCAACGGAGACATACTCCGCCTCCTCTTCAAAGTAGCGCTGGAGTTGGGGTCACCGGAGTTTCCCCTTTTCTTGTTTTGAGGTCCGGCTACAAACTCATCAGCCTCATCGATCATCATCCCCTGGGAGCAAGGTTGGAGAAAACAAAACGTTACAGAGTAAAAGATTGAATATTTCTGGATATACTTTGTTGACTGTGTCATTTTTTTACCTTCTTATCCTGTTTGAACGGATTCCCAAACGTGTGCAGTCGTTTGGGTTGATCGGGGTCGATCTCTCTCAGAGGAGACGGCATCATTTTGAGGTACTCCTGGTAGTTTCCCATCTGAGCCACTGGAATACTGTGCAGGTAATCTGCAGGCACATCAGAGATACAGAAACACATCAAAATACAGTTTGAAAGACAGATGACGACATGAACTGATGATTCATCAATGTTTCAAAATAAAGAGCCCATTCAAGTAAGATATCATCAATGAAAGTCTGAATTGGATGCTTTAGTGGAGGCTGCCACTTTAAATATTTCAACCAATCAGAAAAACAGGGATTGTTCTGGTTGGTTGAAATGCTCTGACATCACATGGGCTCAGCGTCAGGAAGCTACACATGGTGAGTTTGACTGTATTTACTGCTTTACTTCTGAGAAACACTGAAGGAGTGATCCTCCGCTGATGATGTCATCATCATGGCCGCCCAGGACTGTCATACTACAAAAACACTCAACTTTCTCCCATATGGTGAACTAAGCCTGATTATGGTCCAGTTTTTATTCCTTTAACTAAAAACTGTACCAACTGGATGGGATTTCACTTCTGACTGTAACGTACCTTCATCTTGCCCTCGGATCAGTTTTAACGACGTCCGCAGTAAGTTGGATCGCATCCGAGTGAGCTGGTCCAGAAGGTAGCGTCTCGGGATGTCGTAGGCGTTCCGATAAGCCTGAGGTTTTACGTCCTGTAAACACATCAGAGTCAAAACCCACTCTCGCCGAATCCTCTTCACAGAAAGACCTCGTCCTCGCCACCCTGAACCCACCTTGTTCAGCAGAGCGATCTGGAAACCGGCAAACTCTTTAAAGTTGATGTCGACCAGGCGAAGAGGCCCCTCCCCCGTGATCCCCTGCAGCAGCTGCTTGAAGTCTCGCCGGTGGGCCAGAGACAAGGAGCTGGAGTGGTTCTTCACCTTGATGCCGGTTTCTTGAGGAGCCTTTTTCCCCACGGACACAATCAGACGATCCGACTCTATTTTGGCCTTCAGTCAAAAATAAACAAACAAAACACTTTACTACATAAGATTTGGATGAGAGCTACTGTTTCACACATAATCCACAATGAAACAGTGTTTTCTGTCTTCATATACTTCTCTACCTCTCAGCTGGATAACGAGAGCAATTACAAGAGGCTGGGTTTTATCGCTTGGTTGACACAGAGCCTCCATAAACCCCGTCCTGACCTCTCGCCCTGGCTGCCACTCTTCTGTTAAGCTCTACAGTCAGAATAAATATTATGCACCAGCAACATGAGAAGATGTTCACCCGGGGGGCACGAGTTTCCACAGTCGTCTGAGACCAGAGGACGTCTGTGGTGATGATTCACTTACACAGTGTTGTACTGGGCTTGTAGAAAAGTGTAAACTAGATAAGTAGAAGAAGTGAAAAAGCTCCTCACAGTGTCAGTACTGATGAACTTCAGGACATGTTTCTTTGTTTCAGTTCATATTTAAATGTAATTAAACCTCATTGCCTCATATCAGACGTTACACTCGTCCCTGTCATTTCATTAACTCTGGAGGTTTCTCTACCAAGTGAAGATGATCCTCCCCTATAGGACACTGTGATAACCGATGAGCAAAGTAGCCGTGCATTGCACCATAAACTGAGTCATACACCACACACCTGTGTCAGTGTTTGGACATGATCAGAGAACCAGTATCTACCTGCTGGCTGAGCTTCTTCAGGTAGGAGATGACGCTGTAGCTCAGGCCGCAGTCGATGGTGTCTGCGATGAGGTTGGGAGCGCCCATCATCCTCAACGCCTTTTTTAAAGGCTGTCAGGACACAGCAGAGGAAACTGTGAAAGTCAGTTCTGTACTAAAGCACTACAGGCAGCTTAAGAGGCGTAAGCGATGCACAGCAGCGTGTTTACCAGGAGGTAGTACGGAGGCATTGTCTTCAGGTACATCTCAAAGGCCTGTCGCCACTTGAGGTTTGGTTTTAGTTTGTGCACTTTAAACAAATCATCTGAAAGGAGGAGAAAAGAGTTTAGTTTATGTATTTCTGAAGTTGGATTCTCTTGAAATGATGCTTCAGATGGACTTCAGTAGAGATCAGAGTGGTGAGTATGACCCTTTACTCTCATAAATACCCAAACATGACCTGTTGATTAGGCTGCTGTGGTGTAATCCTGATATCTGTGATTTTGTTTACAGCTGATGTCGACAGGGAGGGAAAACAGCACTGCAGATGAGGTGCCCCAGAAAAGTAAAACACTTTTTTAAATTTAATATCAGCTCAGACCTGCTGACCCAGATGTTTTGAGGCCATGTTAATGCCGAGTGTTGTGCAGCGTGTCTTACCGAGGAGCGGGAGGAGGACGGGGAAGTTGTAAGGCATGACGAACAGGTTAACACAGGTGAGGGTGGTGCTGGCCTTGAGGTAACCGAACGGCTGTCCCAGGTCGTTCTGCTTCACGCTGCTGCTGACGAACACCTGAGGACAACAGCAGCAGCGGCAGATGATGAAGTTTGTTTGTTGAGATGAAAGTTGTTGATTGTACAGATCTGTGCTTCCCGAGGCAGCACAGCTGACAGTGTTTACACCGACCTGCCAGCACATGTGAGGAGACTTCCTTTCCAGAATGTACTGGGTGAGCGGAGAGGGCTCCAGTTCATACTTGTCGAAGGGAAGCTTGTCGATGACCATGGGCTCACAGTCCACGCAGGAGAAACGCACCACGGGGTGGGCGGAGCGAGGCGGCTGGGGAGCAGCAGATGGAGACGATTGAGGACACGGTTAGTGGTGTTCGTCTGAGCTACAGACCCATCTGATGCCCTTGCAGCAGCAGTGTACGACAAAGCATTAAAGATTTACAGATAATCAAAATGGCTGACTGAGTTTTCAGGGGTGAACGCTTGATTATAGCGACTGGACGTGAAGGTTACTGATTGATGTTCGAGGAAAGAGAAAGATAAGTGAAAGGAACAGAGCAGAGGATGAAACTCTTATAAAGAGTCACACAGATAATATGAATAACATCAGGGCCTTCAGTCAAAGTCAAACTTATGTAATAATCTATGAGTAGTAACCTGCAGAACGACGACAGACTGGATACAGAAACTGGACGAAGCTAACGTGATGTCACCTGTTTGTGGTTTGGTATTTCAAGTTTGTCATGTTGATTTTATGGAGCCAGAAGTGACCATATTTGGATATGAAGGGAGGAGTGAGGAGGTGGGTCTGACCCCTGAACCTCAGGACACTGCCCAATGTGTACGAGACTGTCAATCAAACTAACCACGCCCCTAAATCCTGTTGAAGCCGACTTAACGTTGCTTCGTCCACTTCTTCTCACAGTCTGAGATGGACAGACCAACAGTGCTGCTCAGATATCTGCTCACTAATGTTGGAGAATTCTGGTCCGGCCAGAAGGACTCGGGAATGGGCCAGTGCCCGACTGGCACCCCGGTCTTTGGGTTCGGTCGCACGTAGATGAGTTTGTGGCAGCTGTGCCACGGCTGAGGGCTGAAGGACGACACGGGACGACTCGGCTCCACGGAGTTATCTGCAGGATGTAAGAGTTCATGAAGTTCAGAACTGCATCACATCCCACACACACACACACACACACAGACACACACAGACACACACTCAAACCTTAAAGGGAGCAGGAAAACACTGTGACACTGTGATAACTCTGAAACAGTACAAGATAACAAAAACATGTAAATACAACACTTACAGATCAAAGTCTTGTGACTCCTTTAAGATTCGAATGAAGTCTGTAGCTAAAACTATGTCAGTGCAGTGGAGGCTCAAACAGGTGTGGGTTTGACTGCTTTCTCCATTGGATTGAATGAGAGAAAATGCTGCAGAGAGCAGCATCCTGCTCACTGTGTGCAGACACATTAAGGCAGGATGACAGGCAGAGGTCACAGGTTACAGGGGCGACAGGTAACAACGTCTGTGCTTGGAAATACATGAGGGAACGTTGTTTTTTACTTTCATATGTGTATGCACTTCATCAGTGTGACC
>OOFC01020137.1:0-13319 GCA_900323345.1 Pseudochromis fuscus
TGCAAAAAGATGTGGTCAGATTTCTACAATGATGTATATTGTGTTGGACTGAGATGATCACATAAAGGTGACATAGTGTGATGATCTCACACTAATAAAAAAAAACAAAGTTCAGTCCACTTGTAACTCTAATTTTAGGCAAAATACTGAGAATTCTTTCAATGCTTCTTTTATTAATTAATATACATTTACACATCACAAATTACAGAGTGTGGTTAATTGGCACTAATTATATAAAATCTGAAAAATGTCTTGAAATGTACTGAATTTGAATGTAACTATTTTGTTTATTATACTTATATATGTGTGTCACAACCAAATCTTTATTTTAATATGTAAATATATTTAATTCTCTTTACATTCTTACACTTGAACAATTTTTATAAAAGAAAAACATGTTATTAACATTTTATGATTATTCACAGTTCCAGGTTTTCAAGTTGTTTTTTTCCTACATGTAAATTAACGATCTAGCTTGATAATGTCAATAACATTGTATGTGTATTGTTTGTTTATTTATGTGAAATAATTGATCTAATACACAGAAACATTCAGCCGTCTAATATTAATAAATGTGGTGAATCTCCTTGTTCTGCTGCTTTTAAGTATTTGCTCTCCTCATTTTATTTATTTTTATTTATTGATTTACTTATGACTTTTTATTTTTCTGTCAGCTGTAGTGGACGTCATGTGTCCCAGGACACAGTGGACACCTCAGCATCACACAAACAATTGGACATGAGTTTGTTGTTGTTTGGAAGAAACTGGAAACTCGTCTTTAATCCAAAGCTGTCAGATCATATTTGAATGTTGTTTGAGTAAAGCAGTGTATCAGTGTGTGTCTGTCACGGTGTGTGTGAGAGTGTGTGTCTGTCAGGGTGAGCGAGCGCTGCGGCTGCCTCTTTGTGATGTGAAGGACGGGCGACACGGCGTGAAACAATGAGCACAGCGTCCATGTTGTTGAGCCTGCAGCACCGCGCCACGCCTGACTGTAAATAGCAGGCGCACAAAAACAGGTGTTACGACCTGGACAGGTGTTTGTTGGCGTGCTGGTGTGTTGGTGTGTGTGTGTGTGTGTGTGTGTGTGTGTTCAAGCATACCTAACTCAATCAAAAGCTCCAGTAGCTCTTCAGAACGAGCCTGTGTTGTTGAAATAACTGATTTACTGGAGCGATTAAATTCTTCCACTAGAGGTGGCGCGTGCTTGTGTGGGTGAGAGCGCTCTGCACGATTTTTCCACGGTTCGTTCATTCATCCGTCACCTGCAACATCACACCCACCACTGACTGGATTTGACAGAATTTAGGGGAAATGATGTGTTCTGCCGCCGTGTCCCTGTGTGTGTTTCACAGTTACTTCATTTGACCTCAGAGTTTAAGGAAGTAAAGCTCCACTGATGCGATTTTGACGACACACATCAATTCAAAAAATGTTTTGTGTCTCAGATGCTGAGAGTCAGTTTTTCTGGAACAGTATCTTAAACATATTTCCACTTTAGCCTTTAACCTGCTGTACAAAGTTGAAATCCTTTTGTTTGGTTTTCTATTGTATTCAGTTTTCAAACTGAATTTATATGCAATTTAGTTTTGTTGCATCTATTTAAATTACATGTGAATGCAAAAAAAAAAAGCAGTATCATCAGCATCATCATCATCATCAGCAGCAGCAGCAGCAGCAGCAGCATCAGCAGCAGCATCAGCAGCATCATCATCATCAGCAGCACACCACACAAAGATGTAAAGCAGGAACATTTAGAGAAACTAACCCCTGCATCCATCCATTCATCATCTAAATCATTAGGTCCATCAGGATCATGGTGGCAGGACACATCCCTGTCCTCACTTCCTCCGGCTCATCCCGGGGGATCCTCAGCTGCTCCCAGACCACCTGGGTGATATAATCCCTCCAGTGGGTCCTGGGCTGACCTCTGGGTCTCCCTCCATAGGTGAGGGTAGGGATGTAGACCGACTAATGGCTCAGCTCTGCCTTCATCACTACAGTCCAGCACAGTGACCACATGAGTGCTGCTGCTCCCAGCCTCCTCTGGTCTCCCCATCCCTTCTTCCCTCGCTTGACAATAAGACCATGACAAACCTGAACTCCTCCACTGGGGGTGGATAAGGTCTCTCTCCTTATCTGGAGGGGGCATGACATCTTTTTCCTGAAGAGAACCATGGACTTGAAGGTGGTGATCTACATCCCGACTGCAATCTGCTCCAGTACGTGCTGGAGACACTGATGTTACGGCTCCAAAAGGACAACATCCGCAAAACCTTGGCTGTGCCTCAACACCTTGTCCATGAAAATGATGAACAGAAGTGGAGACAAGGCAGAACCTGAGTGGAGTCCACCACCTCCACTGAATGAGCTTGACATACAGCATCTATACAGTGACCAGGACCTTACAGTAGTGGATTCAGTACCTCATAGTGCCAGAGGACCCCCCTGAATATGAAAACTCCCTTTAATAATAACCACATGTGGTTCACACTTTGGATGCTAAAATGCTTTACTTTTGATCAGATGTATTTTTCTTGTATTTTTTATTGACATGTGGTGCAGCCAGTGTCCCCTCTGCTTCCAGCACAGTGACCTGAACCTAGAGGACTCACACTGACGCTCCCAGATGAAGACTTCCAGCGTATGTCTTAAAATGTCGGACTGTTCCTTTAAATATGCATGGAGCCTTTATTATGTGTGTGACTCAGAGTGTATTGTGTGCTCCCTCCTCATGGCGACGATGTCTGTGATTGGCCCTGAGCGGATTAAGTGGCTGGAGGTGACAGAGATGTGTGCTCGGTGAATGGCTGCAGTACTCCAGACCAGGCCTCCACCTGATAAAGCCGTCTGTGACAAGGAGGGGAGAGGAAGCAAGTCAAAAGTGGGAGGGAGGTGGAGAGATACAGAGAGAGTCACCAAAGGGAAAAGAGACAGGGAGGAGAAGTTGAGAGCAGCAGAGCTGAGAGGGGATTAAGATGGAGGAGAGAGAGGAGGCGATGCCAGAGGAGAAAGGGAGACAGCAGGAGATATGAAAGAGAGAGAGATAAACGTGTGAATAAGGCTGAGCAAGATAAAGAGGGAGATGTGAAGAAGAGAAGGCAAATACACATGAAAGAAGGTGCAGAGCAGTGTAGTGAGAGACGTGGAGGTGGATTAGAGCAGCACAGTGTGCTGGGGTTTGACGGCTCTGACTGATACATGCAGCTCTTTAAAGTCCTGTTTCTCTGTTTAAATATGGAAAGAGGGAATTGACAGGAGTCTTACATTTGGACATTTTACCTATTTTTAGGTTCTGCTCTGAGTTCAAATTCAGAGTTTTCAGTCAACTGCCGACACGTTTTACCAATATTGCCTTTTTTCCTCCGTTGAGCTGTGACAAGTTAGTGATGTATTAGTAATGTAGTAATGTAACAGTCATCCTCCTGGGATATTACTGTTTACTTTTTACAGATGCTTCATTGTCTCTGTGAAACAGTGCTGTTACATCACAGATGTTTTACACATTTATTACAACTTAAAACCCATCAGATTTAGGATGAGTCAGTAAAACTTTATTTGTAGCACTCCTCCCAGCACGAGCACTTCACAGAAGTAAAAAAAAATATAAAAAAAATAAGAAGAACATGCAAACAAGTACACAGACAGACACAATCAAAAAGAAATAAAATAAGTCAGGAAACACCATGAAGTGGATTAAATATGGCCAGAAGAAGAATGACAAAGATTAAAACCTCCTCACTGAGGCACAGCAGGAACCTGGGTCAAGGATGTATTGAAATAATTTCCACTGTAATAAAAATCATTATCAGTTAGACTTGAAATGTGAATTTGTTCAGGTCTGTACCAGTGAATTCATCCCAGGAGTGTTTCACGCAACAGGAAGTCACCAAGACCCTGAAGATCCTCACAGGATCAGTGATGCTGAAGTTGAAGCTGAGTGAACCATGGAGCAGTGGTTGGAGCTGCTTCACTGTATCAGGGACAGATTGTAGGACATGTAAGAAAACCTCCTCCACCCAGAGGCATTATGGATTAGAGTGAAAAGTGATGTTGAGTAATGTTAAAAGGGGCCAAAAGTTATTTCTGCTAAAGAGCGTAATTACAGCCTCAGAGACCAAGGGTGTGCTCACTGTTCTGCAGAAGCATTGGTGCAGCCGCTCATTGTTAGCACAGGAGGTGGAAATGATGATCAAACCGGAGGAAATATGACCTAAGTGTAGAAAACAAACTGGATGTCTCCCTTCAGCAGCAGCTGTTTGACCTTCACACAGCTGCCAAAGAGGAATAAACTGAAAATGAAAAAGACAGCAGAGGAGACACCGTCCACAGCTCACCTCACACTGTCTCCTTATTCTCCGTCTCTAACTGCTCAGGTGAAATATGTGCACAAACCTCCACGGTGACACACTATTCATCTCCCCTGTATTTGATTCACATTATTTAAGCTAGGCAAAGGAGGAAATGATGTCTCTATCAGAAACACACACACACACACACACACACACACACTGCAAACGTCTCCTGCTCTTTCCTTTCCTCCCTCCTTTCCTGTGTCTACTCACATGTTGTTTGGCTGGTAAAGGACGTTAGTTAGATATCAGCAAACTAAATGAGTGTCGACAATGTCTGACTGTGATCAATGAAGGCAGAGCCTGGCGGCCTGGGCAGGTTACATCTAATGTGATCAACTGCCACACACACACACACACACACACACCTCCACCCTGGTTAAACATAATGTGATGAAGTAGTCTGGCTGGCTGGCTGATAGTAGAAGGAGCTTTTAATTCATCCCAGACAGTGATGCTTAGAGCAGGAGGGGGATGGATTGCGACTGCAGCTTGAAGTCAGAGTACAGTCCTGAAGGTGCGGTGAAATTCTTTGAGTTTTCTGATATTGGCGGCAATTCCCCAGATCCATAGGAATAAAACTATTGTGAGTGTCTGGCAATTGCAGCTGGTCTCGCTTCTTCCTGTGCCCCCCGAAGCAGATGATTGGGAAGTGCTGGCCTCCACTAGCTTGTCAGAGATAGCACAAAAGTTGGGGGGGAGGCCCAGCTACTCCCAGTGGACCAGAGGGCAGTGAGGAGAGTGCACATGCACCTCCACAGAACAAACTCATGAAGTCTGTGGTCTCATCCAGGACGGTGGTGAGTCTGCATTGTAATGAGGGGTTGAACAGCTGGTGATCTGGTGCCGTCAGAACAACTTGGAGCTGAACGCTCTCATAAAGGTGCAGATGATAGTGGACTTTAGGGGACACCTCACAGCCCGGTCCCCTTTACAACAGCTCTCAGTGGTGGACTCCTTCAACCACCTTTTCTTAGCATCTGAAGTGGGGGATGTACATCTCCCTCATCCTCAGGGAGAGCCTGGCAGAGGCTGTACTTCCCGGGGAACTGAAGCCTCGGTCCCAGCAGGACGTACGCCCTTCTACAGGTGTTCATGCAGAAAACACCACAAACTCACGGACCACATAAGTGCATCTTCTGAAATTTGGAGCCTGCAGACCGTTCAGATGATGTTGATCATGATGAACAAACTTTACGGCTTCCCGCATTTTGACAGGGATGCATGTGTGCCGTACAGCATCAGCAGGTCTGACGTGTGTCTTTTTAGTGGTCGTGGGAAGAAAACTGTTGGTAAAAGATGTACAGCGTCCGCAAGGAGGACGCACGGCGAGAGCAAGTTTCCTACACGTGTGGAGTATGGCAAACGCTTTGGTGTCAGACTTTTGCTGTGTGGTCCACCATTTCGTAAGTGCACCACACTTCTTCAGTACGACCTCTATGAAAAAATCATACGTGTTGACGAGGACATCTCATATGACCACTTGTCTTTAAGTCCCACGGACCTTAGAAAAATCAGGTAGCACTAAATTACTGCATCCGGTCGGGGCTGAGGCTTGAGGAGCTATGGAGCCACAGGAGCTGTTGACTCAGATCTACACAGCTGTCACAGCTGTCATGAAGTTCGTCCTGTGCACATCCATCACAGCATCACTACAGGGCAGGACAAGCACAGACACACACTATAAGGTCAGCTGAGAGGATCACTGGAGATCTCCTGCCCACTCTCCATTCCTCAAGAGGCAGGAAGTGGGCGGCCAACATCATCAAAGACTCCTCCCATCCTGCTCCTGATCTTGTTGTACTCCTCCCTCTGGTAGGCGTCACAGGACTCAGCGTATCTTGGTATCAAAACAGCTTCTTTCCTGTTGCCATCTCCCCAATGAACAAACAGACTCCTCATCCCAGACTGCACCTTGTCCTCCACACTCTTACTGTTACATTAGATTATTATTTTGTATTTATTCTAACTTGTTTATGTTTGTGTCCATCTGAAGAGTTAGAGGGAAACCTTGGTGGAGATGAACTGTGGTGGATCTACTCTGTGCAGACCTGCTGCTCTTGTGCTGGTTTTTCTTTCCTGAGATTTTTCCAAGGTTGGACTAACTTCCTGTCTCTGTTGATCTGTCAGTTCAGGATTGGGGGAGTGTTTGTTGTTTTCTAAATATAATCAGTTGCTTTTGATGAGCTGGTTTCCTCGTCCCCATCCCCCTTGATGAAAAACATTATTGTAATATTGTTATATAATTGCACTTCAAAACAATTTCCACTCATTTTTGCTGTTGTATTTAGATGTTAATTGCATCAACTTGAACCTCTGCATCAATAATTGGGGAAAAAAGGTTATTTTAATAAAAGAACGAGTCACATGATCATAAAGGTCAGAAACAAACCAACAGGTTGACTTGTTGTCATCATCCAACTTTACTGACCCACATAAAGCTTTAAATCTGAAAGATCTGAATTAATTTGATGATTACGTTGATGGGGACAGTGCTTCCTGGTCAACAGAGAGGTGGGGAACTAGAGAGTAAATATGTCCAACTGATACCTGAGTTTGAGACCAGCACTGATTGGACTGAGAGAAAATATTCACAGATTACCAACATGAGAGTAGCTGCATGTCTGTTAACCTGAGATCACTGCTGGTATCATGACATTGTTTTCAACGCCTCTGAGCAGTGTTTTTCCACTGTCTGTAGAAAATATCAGAAAACAGACAGTGATACTGACACGACAGTGAAGTACTGATATCAGCAATAAAACTGATTATTGTCATGATTTTCTATTCGAGCATGACTGATGTGTTGGCCGGATTATTACCTCTTCAGGTGCAATAAACACTGAATCATCTCTTTCAGCTGGAACTGGCTGCGGTGACGCTGCCTCTCAGGCCTGGTCAATGGTTTTTACCCAGCACGGTCTCAGGTTGCCCTCCTCGTTGTTCCAAGGATGAAATAAAACGCTGGTCAAGCTGCTCTTAGTTGTTTTGCTCCAAGCCTCTAAAATAACTCACCAGTCGACCTCAGATGTGGCCCAACACTCACCTCTGTTAAAAGCTTCCTTAAAAACTTCCTTTGCCTCGTGGCCTCTGACCAGCCTCCCGTCCAGCGCTTTGTGAAGAGACTTTATGGACTTTAGACCAAAACTAATGCACTTCATATTTTTATACATTTTGTATTGATTCTGTTTTGAAACTGTTGGATCACTTTGGGTTTGCTGTATGAAATCTGCTGCACAAATAAACTCACACCAGCTTTCTTACACCAGTCTGTATATTTCTTTTCAAGCAGCAACAAAAAATTAAAAGAAAATAACCAACTCATACAAATGTAGCAATTTTCTATTTTCTCTATCATCATTTTGTGGCACAAGCTTCAAAATAAAATAAATAAAAATAAAAAATACAACCAAAACTTTATTTTAACTGTCAAAAATTAAATGTACAGTATTAAACTTCAATTAAAAAGTTTTAAGTTTTAAATCAAATCTTAATTTTAAAATGCACAGTATTCCATAATTTTTTTTTTATATATTTTTTATTACTTTTATGGTTATTTACAGACTTTAGTTTTACTTTAATTTTGAAAAAAAAAAAAAAAAAAAAAAAACTGAAATCACAGTAAAAATCTATTAATCTGGCTGTCAAAAGTCATTTAAAAATGTTATTTTACATAAGATGTGAATCCATTCATCCATCCAGCTTCTGCACCTGCTTATCCAGATGGGTTGTGGGGGTCTGCTGGAGCCTAGAGGCGGGGTCTACCCTGGACAGGTCACCAGCCCGCCGCAGGGCCTCAGGGCCTCAGGGCTGTGTTTGGGCTGGAGGAGGAAACCTCCCGCCTGCACAGAGATGACATGTCACACGGAACGGTCCGAGGCGAGATTTGAACACAGAAGAACTAATGAGCAGTTGGGGGTCGGTGCCTTGCTCAAGGGGACCTCAGTGTTGCCATGGAGATGGACTGGCACCTCTCCAACCACCAGTCCACACTCCACACTTTATCTGGGCGGGGACCTGAACCGTCGACCCTGCGGTTCCCAACCCAAGTCCTGACCTACTGAGCCACTGCTCAGTGCTGACCAGTACTGACCAGTGCACCACAGTGCCACCTCATGTGTGAATCCTGTCTGTTTATTATTCTGTTTTATTAATGTTTGTCTATTTTAACAATACAAAAAATACTGTGAACACTCAGTGTTAACAACAAAGGCACCTGAACATGTTTCTGGGTTGTATTGGTAGTTTGTGTGATAGCTACATGACAGGACAGGGACAAGTCTTCTTTGTCCAAAGCCTCCATCTTTCTTCTTCTGTCAATGTATTCAAAGCAATTACACCGTCCCCCTGCTAAAGTGCCCTGAAGTGGCCATTCAGCCTCCTCCTTTTTGTCCAGCCAGAGTTTTTGCACAAATAATATAAACAGCCATGATATTTAGAGGCCACAGATAAAAGCAGTGCCACATGATGTCTGTGCATCCTCATCAAGTGATCATATACCATCCTGCTGCCTGTGGGCTCCTGAACATGTGACTGAGTCCAACATGTTGGATCCCACAGGAGGTTATTTTTCCACTTCACCTCCTGACTCTGTTTTTGGAGGACCACTCCGAACTGACGGTGATTACACAATGATCAGAGGGGTTGGGTGTGACAAAGCCCTGAAAGGTTGTTAACACCATTTTCCCCAAACTTCAGTTCTGTTTCCCAACAAAACAAGGTGCCTAATATTTACAAAAATGCTCAGAGCATCATTTATTTCTCCTTTCCTAACATGGACAGTTTTTACTCTCGTTTCCCCATAGTTTTTTTTTTTTCCCTCTTTGTACTTAAGTGTCATTGGTAAAAGAAAATTACACTGTAATTTGCAGTCTGTGTGAGAAACTGTGTCAAAGACCTACAAATGTATTCATCCAATATATGTGGGGGAGATAATTGTAGCTGTGGTTTTATTTGTGCACATATTGATGCCACTAAATCTAACGGCAAGACCAGGCCCTGTCCGAGCCATGTTTTACTTAAAAACATGAAATCATTGATTAAGAAGGATTTGCCTGCCAAAGAGCTGCCGTTTAAAAGAGCTAAATTTAATGTGTTAAAAACTTTATTTCCCACATGTGTTGGGACAGACTGTGGCTGACAACAGATGAATACTACGTTTGACAGCAGAACGTTTCTAAGAAGATGGATCCTTTCTTTTCTTGTTCCTATCATGACTTGAGTGCTGAAGCTTTTCCTTGAAAAAAGTCAGGAGTAATATTTGCCTTGAAGCCTGGACCTGATCCACATGCCACATGAGTTTTTACCAACAGGAGCTGAGCTGTTAGTGGGAGACTGAAGAAGAGTCTGATGTGGCTGTGGAGGGGGTGGGGGTGGTGAAGGCTGTGGCCGAGATGGTCAAGATGGTCGAGAGGGGGAATAAGGGGAGAAAATGAGAGATGGGCGGGGAGTTAGGCGGATGCCAGCACCAACAAGTCTGTTCATTTGGTCAGTAAACTCTACCAGGGGGGAGGAAGAGGGGGGATAGTATGCTCAGAAAAGGTATTGAGATGGGCGGGGTTTGGGGGGTTAGCGTGTGAGGCCCTGTCCACAAGGAGATGAAAACGAAAACATTTTAAAACGTTTACCCCTAAACCGGTAATTATATGTGTGCCCACACGTGACCGCTGTAGTCAATATGCCAGGCCTGTATGTGGCACTGTAACGCTGCCACAGAAAAACAACAAAACAAAGAAGAAGACACGGAGCATGAACATTAAACTCCTACCAGGTAAAAACAACAAAAAAAAAAACAAACAACACACACACATTGCTCACAGTAGTTGTTAAGTTTCAGAAGTTTTTCCTGTAAAAGCCAAAAGAAGCCCTGTAGCTGCTGCAGTACTAACGCAACGCTGAGTTCCTCCATTTTTACTGTTGTCGGGGTTGAACATGCGAGTTAAGGGAGAGGCGGCGCTACAGTGGCAGCGTTTCAGGAGATTGCAGATTCAGCGTCCACACAGAGATGCAGCAGGTGGCGTCTTCAGACTTTCCCACTCTGGGACCCGTTCTCAAAAAGTATAGTTTTCGGTTCCCAAAATGCCGTCTGCATGTGGATGTAAGGTGTAAACAATAAAAAACCTTACTGTTTACACTGAAACCATGTGGACAGAGCCTGAATCCTCACAAGCAGTGGTGGCTGGTGGAGGGGGTGTGGCATCCTCACTTTGCTCTGACGTCCCTCATTGGTACAGCACTCAGGTGGGAGGAGTGTTGGTATTTCTTCATCTTGTTTGGTTACCCCTCATATCTTGTCTTCAGAAGAAACATTGTGATGCACAAAAAAAAAAAAAAACAGGTTGGAGGTGAAAAGTTTTAGTCCTGATTTGTTTCGGGAAAGTCTGTCTCCCTTAAAAACATGTTTGTGGTTCTAGAAAAAGTTAAAATTGTTGATGAAATGCAGTGAATGGACATCACGTGCAGTTGAAAGTCATGTGTCCAGTGTGAGGAACCTCCTGAATTTCTCCTCCTCTGACTGGTGGTACAGGCCTGCTGATACAAACTTACCATGTTCAACAGATTACTGAAGTCCTGTTTGAGGATTTCACACTGCTGCTTTACAATATCACCTGCCCCTATGTGCAGTATGATGTTCTTCAAAGTTGGATTTCCTGCAACAACACTCAGGATTGGGTCAGTCATGTTAGAGACCATTTTGTTTGGAAAGCACAGACTTTTGTGTTTTTACTGCCTCGAACATCTTTTATGGCAGTCGTCCACAGAGTCTGAGGCCCAGTTGTTAGCTTTCCCTGTAGCCTTTTATCCTCTGATTTATTTTCTCTTTGTGAGTTTGAGAGGCGATCCACATCATCAGATGGAGATCCAGGCTCCAGCAGTAGTGAAACAAATCTATGTTGTAGCTGCACACTTGGTTCCTCGGGAGCTTTGATGCTCATCTTCCCTTTCACTGCTGTCCACGACTGGACCATTCTGTGCACAGGAGTGGAGGAGGATAATAAAAAGACAGGAGCTGAGACAGAGACAGGAGCTGAGACAGAGATCTGTGACGTGACGAGCCCAAAGATCACGTCACAGATCTTTGGGCTCTGGGTTCTGCCTGTTCCACGTCCTCCCGTCACGGGGAATAATTTAATCTTTGGCTTTGTGCTGAGAGCGTTTTTGAGGGGACTGATACCAGTAGATTTATTTTAAGTACACAACCCTCCTGTTGCTCAGTTGCCTTGTTAATTAGCAGCGTACTAGCATGCTCGTGTTCACTATTATGATAAAGTGATAGGGTGGTATGATTCCCAAACAGTCCATATACTCCTACATTCACCTCTAACCTGTACACTTTAGTTTCCAGCGCAGTAATCTTCTGTCAGAGTTTGCTGAGGGGAGGCATCTTGCAGTCGGTTAGCTTCAGTTGTTTGCTAACTGCAGCACAGGCCTTTGCTGCTGTAGGCCATGCACAGGGAGTAATAACGAGTCGGTCTAATAACAGTGGAAGCTTTGAGTTTCTTTAAAACATTTAGCTCCCAGTGATTTGTAAGTGTCTAGGATCCTCTTTCCATCAATTTTGTAGAAAAAGGAAACGCAAGAAATGGGAGAAAGAAAAAATTAAGTAAAGCAGAGTGCGATATGTGAAGCGACTGCAGTTCAGCAAATCAGGACTGAAACCTAAAAAGCAAGCAAAAAAAAGCAAGCTTTATTTTGTCATTTTAGCATGCAGTACACACAGTACAAACACACACAACGAAATGGCATTTCCACCCTACAAACCCGTGGCCCCCTCTAAACCTAAACCTAAACCTAAACTCTAAACCTCTGTGTTAAATGCTGATGGAGCTGCAGGACTGTGTGGTTTCTCTGTGCCACTGATTGCTGGGTGGTGCCGCGCACGTTTTGTATACGGGTCTGGCTGCATCTGCCGGTCTCTCTCTCTCTGCTTCTGTGCCAGTGGTGGCATTGTTATGTTAGCACCGCCCTGTCGGATGCGGGTTGTTATGGTTACGACTCCGGCTGTTCTGTTCATTACATGGCTGCTGCCGCATGCTATAAACTGTGTCGTGTGATTCATTACTGTGTCCTCCTTCATTACTGGCGTGGTGGCAGCGCTTTGGACCTACATAAGACAAAGTCAACACCGAGTTCAAGCGGTGAATAGCCCTTACCGGGGAGTCACAGTGTAGTTACGTCTGCAACTAGACACAGTTGTGCTAGCGTTAGCTCCAACGCAGCGGGCTAACTAGCTAAGTTGGCAGCATGGCTTCATACAGAGCAAATAAGAAATGGAAATTTTCTTCAACACCTACAAGTAAAAAAGACAATTACAAGTAGAATTCCATCGCTCCAGAACACTTCACAGTCAACTGATTTGCAGCCACCTGAATTTGTCAATTACATCACATAATTGTCCCCAAAAAATAAGAAAAATCTGTAAAAAATTTAGAGTTCACTTTCAAAGACAGATTCTATATATATACCAATCCAAAAATGGGAAAAAGACTTATCCATGTCTTTTCACTCTGATTTCTGGACACAGATCTGTGGAAACACATTCAAGATGACAAAAAACACCAACTTACAATTAATCCAATTCATGGTTCTCCACAGAACACATATAACACAATGTAAGTTACACCAAATGGGTTTCTCGCACACTGTCATATGCACTCAATGCACTCAAAACACGGCTGACACTTATTTTCATGCTCTTTGGCTATGTACACCTGTCTATCAATTTTGGTTAACAGTCACACAGAAACTCTCCAATATTTTGGACTGCAGGATACCACAATTACCGAGCCTTTGCCTAATTGGTGACCTATCGTCGACAGCCTTATCAGACATTCAAGTCCAACCCGCGCTTGCAGCTCTCTGCATTGCCAAAAAAACTATTCTGGTTAACTGGAAAGATAAGAAAGCCCTCAACATCACCCATTGGCTGAACCTCCTCATAGAACACATTTCACTTGAGAAAATATCTGC
>OOFC01020139.1:0-14231 GCA_900323345.1 Pseudochromis fuscus
CACTCCCACTCACACCTATGGTCAATTTTAGTTTGATCAATTCACCTAACAAGCATGTCTTTGGACTGTGGGAGGAAGCCGGAGTACCCGGAGAAAACCCACGCATGCACAGGGAGGACATGCAAACTCCACATGGAAAGGCCCAAGCCGAGATTCGAACCCTGAACCTTCTTGCTGTGAGGCACAAGTGCTAACCACTGCACCTGCCGCCCCTATTCTTTAATTCAGTAAAAGTTAAAAATAAGTTATTTTGTAAAGATTCAAATTACCCTTTTCTCTGCACTTTAAAACTTAAAAGTAACAGTTAGATGTTTAGGGACATATGCTTATTTGTTTTCTTGAGTTAGATGAGAAGATCAATCCCACTCTGATGTCCCTGTGGGAAATCTAGAGCCAGCAGCTGGTGGGCTGAGCAACAAAGACTAGAAACCGGGCACAAGAGCCACCTGAATAAAGCCGACAAGTTTCCACACAAAATCTTATGCGATTAATCCAGACAAAAACTGAAGTGTGAAAACAACAGGTTGTATGTAATAGTTAAGAGCTGTGACTTCCTGGAGTCTTGTCGTCTCCTTGAAATTTAGTGTGTTAATTAGTGAGCCACCGTCAGACGAAGTCAGGCTAGAAGTTAGACAACTGCTATTTCCAGTGACAAAGACTGATTTAGAAACTCAGCTGTCAAAATTTAGATTTAAATCATCTGATCGATAGTAAGGAGGTTATAAGCTTAGCTTTGGTTTGCAACAGTGTTAGTAACCTAGAATAATTTATTCTTGTCCAGAGGTATTAAGATCAGGATGAAACTCTAATATTTTCAGCATTTTATTGCTTTACTGTTTTTTGTTTATCGCCGTCATTTCAGAAATTATCTGGCTGTCGTTTTATCTGGCTTCCAATAACACAATCAGTCTCTCACTCTCACATCTACTTGATGTCAGCGTGGCTCCAAATTTCTCTTTTTCTCCCTCCACTGTTGTCCATTGGGAGGCTACTGTTCCTTTTTTCTGGTTGGAGTCTCTGTGAACAGATCCCCGTCTCTCCTTCCCTCTGTTCTCCACTTTTCTTTCTCCTGATTCCCTCACTCATCCTGATAAATTATGCAGAGTATTTCACTTTGATGGGGGACTAATTGCTCCACTTCCATGTGCCGATCTTTTATAAACAACTTGATGCAGGAAAATAAGTAAAATTATTAGATGAGTGTTTACAATGTAATGTTGGGGGGGTAGACCTCAGCTCCCTAAGCTAGTGATTAAGTAAAGTAACTACAAAAATTTTCTGTGATAAGTACAAGATAGCTGCAAGACAACTCCCAAATAATCCTCCATCACTGGATCTCGCTATTCAAACTTCGCTACTGTATATCTGAGGTAGTGAGCCGCTGTGCCCTGGAGGCGCTGTGCCAGTTGACTCTGTGTAGACTTGTCAGCAGAGTGAATTAAGAAATACAGTAATGTTTGGTAATATTGTGTGACTGGAGCTTTTGCAGTTGTGAGGGCTTTTCTGTTGTCGAGAGAAACGCTAATGATGCTGTTATCTCGGGCTCGAAGCCTGATTAGCTTGACGGATGGGGCAGACACTGGCAGCCTGAACTTCTCTCTGCTGTCAGTCCCACTGTGCTTGTATGTGCATTTGTGTGTGTGAGGAGGGAGAGGAGAGTTGATGAGTTTGTGGGGAAGACTGATACCGAGGCTGACAGACCAAGACACGTACACACACAAGCTCACACACAGACTCTGATAAGGGAAAATAGGACCCCTCCTCCTCTGCCTCTGTCCTCAGCTCACACACCAACACCAAACCACAGCAAACAAGGCCCGGTGCAGAAAATGAGCAGCCGTCTGCCGAGCTGTCAGCCCGCTAATGTGCTGGAGGAGGAGGAACACATGCCTTATCTTCTTATCATCTCATCCAGCGCTTTCTTTAAAATATTTAGCTGTGTATGTCTTGGTTAGTGGGAGGGACACTTTGATGGGGAGGAAGGATGCAACAAGAAAAAAAATCCTCCCTGAATGGATGGATGATGTGTGATGGAAACTATTGTTCCCCTGCAGCAACTGTTGACAGTCACCAGATATTCACCATATGCAGGGGCTGCTGGTTTCTGCAGAAATTGATGCTGTAGCTTTGAAACTGTCCTCACTAGAAAGATGATCAGACATTCAAAACTGCCTCCTGGCAAATGACCTTGTACGGCCAGTTGAGTAACGTATGTCGTCTTTCAGCAGCAAAGGTGAATGTAGCATGAGGTAATTACAGAGCTGAAAAACCTCTCAGGGAAAAGGTTGGGGTGGTATGGATGGTAGATACAATGCACTGAAGCGTGTGACTTTGACATAGGGAACGTGCTATTTGCAGCCTGTGTCCTATCAACTGTCATTGCAGGGATCCAAGCACCCAACCGTGTTGGCTCTCTATTGTTTATGTTCAGTTAGTCCTATTGTTCCACTTCAGTCTGTTCTGGAGACTAAACCGTGGGTGGTGCAAATGTGAAATTTTAATAGAAGATAAAACGATCTGAACATTTTCTATATTAGAAATAAATAATACCCTGATCAACATTAAAGTGGTGATACAATAAATCTGAACATGTTTTTAAAAATAACTTATGACCCATTCATCACATGCTGAAATGCTGTATATCAATGTGTTCCTGCAGCTGTGGATATAAGTCATTCACTTTGCCCACTGGCCTGTGTTTCTTTTACATTTAGAGCGACAATATTTGTATGAAAAATTCTGCAGACCCTCCAAAGTCAGACAGTACTGTACACATTATTCAGTTTGTGCAAAGATTTCCATTAACGTTTTTTGATAGCCAGTTTGGACAAAACACTGAACCTTGGCCAAACAACCTCCATATGACATAAGGTTTAACTGGCTGATCGAGCACAAGTCAGTGGTTCACCTAAAAAAAGTTGCAGAAAAACATTTTCCTTGGCAGTGTTCACTGTACATGCAGTATGTGGTCTAGAGTCAGCATGTTAAAACTGTTGATACCAAAATGTACTGTTTATTTAGGATTAATTAATGAATCGCATAATTTCAATATTAACACTGAAACACTGACACTTCTTTTAGAAAAAAAAACTCCACATCAGTAACAATACCTCACCACACAATACCAATACAATACCACACTTTTTTTTTTTATATCTCACTAACCGTACCTCTCACCTTCCAATACATTATATCCTCATGTTCTCAAATCAGCAACAACCATTGATTTGCTGCTTGGGCCCAGAGAAACATGTGAACACATTTCTTGACATATTATCATTTTAACATCTTTTTAAACAAAAGAGGTTGTTAGCATACAGTGTGTCTTTTTATCTGGACTATATCTGGACTATAAAGGCAACATTTGTTTGATTTCAGGTCAGCGCATAAATAAGTGACTTATAAATGAGTAATTTTCACTTTCATTTATTTATTTATTTATTAGTCTGACTTAATTGCTCTATCGCGTTCACAGGCTTCTCACTAACATGGTCTGTCTGCTGGGTCGAGCTGGTCAGGTATGGTTCACTGGGTGTTTGGAGGTTTTTTTCCTAAACACAGCTGCTGCAGAAAGAGATGATTGTACTGTGGGTTCATCACCACCAGCAGCATGTTTCACACCCGGGCAGTCCTGTGAGTGCTTGTTGATATAAAAATGTATTGGTCACTTTAACTCATCGTTTTTGAAACATCAAGATCATCTTGCACAGCCTTGATAAACAACATGTTCTTTAGTGTGGAGGACTTGCATACATTTGGATACAAGACTTGTATATTATGTGTGGGTGGGAGACCTCTGCCCTCTGGTTAGTGAAGGGCCTCTACTGTCCCCAGGGTGGTTAACACTGTCAGCCACCAGATCACCATCTAAATTCAGTAGCTGCTGCTGCAACCCCTCATCTCTCTGCTTTTTCTGTTTCTATCTCTTGTTAACTCATTGTCTTGCCTTCAGTCTATTGTCTTCCTTGTATGTTCTCCACCTCCCTCCTCTGTAATTTTCGATCTTGATTGTATTCCTCTCTCGGTCTCTCTTGATTGTTCGACTTGTTTTTACATAGCTCTGAGTGTTGTCTTCTTGTATTGGTTCTGTTTAGCTCAATCTTGTGCTTAATTGACTATTCTTTACCCACTGTCAATGATTCTCACAGTTTCTGTTTATTGTTGCAGTTTTTAACTCGCTCTCTCTGTGTTGGTGTCTCGGTTTCTCTCTCCCTGCCTGCAACCCACTGCCTCTTTGTGTCCTGGCAGACAGCAGCAGATTGCAGGCTGGACAGCCCATGTGGGTGTTTGACATGGCTCACAAAGCTGAGGGCCATGAACAATGTCTGCATGTACAACAATAATTGGATATAATATTTGCGCACGTGCCTGCATGTGTACACAAACAAACATGCACACTTGCACACACACCCATATGCGCACACTTCGCTTCCCCATTCCAGCGAGCAGCGTCCACTCACGTCGCTGAAAAGACATCTGTTAAATTATACAAACAAACAAGCATGTGTCTGTACCTGGCTGGACCGACAGGCCTGACAGAGAGATGGACAAGCAGATAGAGAGCTTACAGAATGTGGAGTGCATGCATGCCATTATCATATTTATGCAGTACAGGAGCAGATTAGCGCTTTAACGGTGGAGAGAGTGGAACAAATGATTGGCAAAGGGCTGTTTTTCATCCAGCTTATATAACTGACTCATTTTATTCACCCCGATGAAGACCACATCATGATTCCTCACTCGCTCACTCTCCCTCCCTCTGCACTGTAGTTTGCATGTGTGTACTGGGTTGCATTGCAAACGGTTCATTGGGAAACAGTTAGTCCTAATCAATTCTGATGGAGAGCATGGTTGTACCTGCAGCTGTGATTACAGTACTTGAAAACAACAGCCAAGCAGTGGACCAGTAATACATTAAAATATAAGCTTGGATTTTTACCAAACTGTCTCTATACTCTGTCACGAACAAATTACTTTATGCAGAACTAAAACTGTAAAGTGGGAGGTCATTGTGGAAATGCTCCCACTCAGTGTCTTTTGCTCTGCAGTAATTCAGCCTGATTTTCTGCTACAGTCCTTGGGAGTGGCACAAATTGCATTTTCTTTTCTTCTTCAGTGCAGAAGGTTTGAAAAAAAAATGCTGCAAATTGTACAACCACTCAGACTAGTGAGAGAAAAACATGGTGTTTCTCTTTAAAATAACACCGCCAATCGTATTGCAGTATCAGTACAACATATTAGTCTCAAAGTATTTACTTATAAAAGGCAGGACATTTTTTTGAATGTTATTTTTCTTGAAGCGAGTATACACTGGTGGGTAACTGCAGTATCAGCTGCATTTTTAACCATGGCAATAAAAAAGGCATCACCAGCTGTGTCTACAAAAAAATACACCTGTTGTGTTTAATGATCGTAATAAAACAGGTGAATGAAGTTGATTTGACAAATCCAATAAAACCCGTAAACCTACTGAAACAAATACACTAACAGTTGGGTCAAAGTTGAGTTAAGAAAAGATTCAGATAGAAATGTGTCACTTTTGAAAAACTTGCAAGTCAAACCATTTGATGTTCACAGCCAAATGGAAACATAGGAGATAGCTGACTTAGATAAAATAAATCCACTTCCTCTTTCCTGTCTCCTCATAATTAAGAAGGTAAAGATAATAATGGTCGAGACAAAGCAGCTCAGTGAGTCCTGCTGAGTCCAACTAGTCTTAAAAAACAAAGCCAAATTGTAGCTATTAACTTTTCACAGTCTTGTTTTGCCCCTGGTTGTGCTACTTAATGTAAAGTTTTCATCATCCATTGTCACTTCCTATAATTCATTATTGATCCTCTGGACAATAAAATCTCCTCCTCCTACTTCCTACAATGGTGACAAATATAAACCACTGGAGCTGAATATTAGTGCATTTATTTCTGATGAATTGCAAGTCAAACCGCAAAACCATCCATCCATCAAATCCTGGAAAAGAGCGCATTAGTCGAGCCGCCGATACATCTGCGTGGTTTTGGATTTTGTGTTTAGCTTTTTGTTGACTGTGTCATTTAGAGGGTTGAGAAGCTGAGGGGGCCATATGTAATACTTGGAGGTGCAGGGGATTATTGGTGTTTTATCCAAGACTGCTGGTGCAGGCATAATCTTGGTTTAGACCATCCTCCCCGGGCTGTATGGCTTTTTCATGCAAAGGGCAGAAACACACGTACTGACTGAAATGTCACTTTCTTTCTAGTAGATTATGTAACAGTAAGAGGAATAAGCGCGGCAAATTGGCGAGTGGGTTAAAACCAATCAGAAATAATAGCGTGCAAAGTGGTGTGTACTGTGGGGCACTCTGTTGGAGCAGCTCATTTTCTCTTGGGTTTTTCCCCCAGTTTTAATCCCTGACTTGTTTTTTTTGTTTTTTTGGTCCATTTCTAGTATGTTTGGCCAGATTGACTTTATCTGCTTCTTACAGTGGATTTCTGAAAGGTCTGTGGGTGGTTGAGATGCAGACATTGGGAATGTTATATACACATACAGTACATACAGTACACACACCCACACACACACATATATACACACAGCACATTAAATCAGGCCTGTTAGCTGTGTAGCAGATGTGTCATTGTAAGCTCTCTGCCTCTACATTCACTATCGGCAGAGTTTGCTTGATGCGTGGATAAAAATGCAGGACTGAGTGCTCCACTGAATGTCTGCATTAACTGGCTTTTCAGCTGAATAGTGTAAGCGGCCTAATTAACTGGTTCACTGGCAATCCAAGCCGGTGCGTTGAATTAGCATGCCTCCAGTTGGCTGTGTGTAATGGTTGATAGTCGATGGCTGGATCGCAGGTTGAGAGATTTTTTTTTAGCTTCTCTTTTGGTGCATTTCCTTCTTCTCGCTCTCTTCCATGCAGACAGTGGTTTCAGGTCATCTACTTTCTTCTTCTTCTTCTTCTTCCCCGTCTGCATTTTCACTCCTCTGCTCTACTCCTCCTCTCCACTTCTTCTCACGACTCCACCACTTCACTCTTCAAGTCCTTGAACGCCGCCTCTAATGGCCTCACCTCAGATGTGATCTCTCTGTCTGTCTCTCTTGGGTCTGAACAGCCTTTTGGCCAAATCTCCACACTGCACTGCAATCTTTCAAAAAAAAAAAAAAATGAAAGAAAAACCCACCAGCTGCCTGTCGATAGCACAAAATACACACAGGATGCACACTGTACCACTTCAAAAGGTGACATATGGGCCTCCTAATGTAATATATGCACTGCTTTTCAGGCCTAATACAAACAGACGATTGCAGCATCCATAAAGCATGTTCACTGCGCGGAGAGGAATTATTGATGTGGCACTTGTTTATTGAGACAATATGGGTTTACATAATGCTTCAGTTATGAACATTATGTGTACAGTCTTCCCCTCCCCTCTCTCTCTCTCTACTCTGTAAGCTTCGCAGGGTGGATTTTACAACTACTCACAGGGGAGAACGAGGCGTTGACAATAATCTAAAGCCCTCTCTAAACTATCGCTGACTGTGTTTGTGTTGGCCTTCACAGGGGAAGTCGTACGTGTTTGACCAGGTCTTCCCCACGAACACCACACAGGAACAGGTCTACAACTCTTGTGCCAAACAGATTGTCAAAGGTGAGTGATGTATGATGACAGCTGTATGAATGACGAGAGCCGGTGCACCTCAGATGATCATATTCTCCACAATCATGACACTGTCTGTGTCCCATTATATGTGGTTCACTGGTGCATGCAGCGGCAGCTTTTTACAAGTAGCAAGAAAACCAATTTCCATGCAGTCGTGCGACTACATCACAACGCATACATTAACAACATGCATGCTTATCAGGGCACAATAGCAGTGGTATATCCAGAGGGCTCCAGATCAAACAAAACCAACGCCCTCATGCCTCGAATCTTTTCCCCCGTTTCCCCGCCTTCCTGCATCTTTGTACATCTGTCTGCCTCTTTTTTCCCCTGTTAGGATCTCATTTTTCTTCCACCTTTAAAGCGAGTGTGGAACTCCATTGAACTACTTCTAGATGGAGCATGAAAAAGATTGATCTGGCGGGCAAGATTACTTATAGAGTGTGAGATTACCATGTAGGCTGTGGAAAGGAGAAATAAAAAGGCAAGATAGATTGCAGCACTGGGTTGAAAAACATTCAAGCTGGGGATTTAGCAAAAAAAATTAAGGGATGAGATAAGAAGTGAGGTTTGAAAGATGAACAGAGAAGGTGGCAGAAAGCTCTTTTGGAGACATGTTTACACTTTCTCTGCTTTATGGTCCTCCTAGCTGTCGCTCTCTGTCTTCTTTACTTTCTCTTTCTTTGCCCTTTTCACTCTTCCTCTCTCCCTCGTGCTGACTCCTCTTTTTTTGTGCTTCCCTCTGCGGTGGTCTCCAATGTTTAGTAATCCCATCTCCCGCTGTCTATATTTCCTTTTAAGACAGATTCTTTAATCTTTGTTCTTTTATGTGTCGCGCTCGGCCTCAGCGTGACCACTGTGAAAACAGAGGAGGACGTGTCGCCGAGCTGAGGGCTGTGAAAGTAAAGGCAGCACAGGAGAGCAGGAGAGGAAAAGGGGCTGTGCAAGGTTTCATCTGACAGCCTTTGTGATTTGTCTGTGGTCAGCTAACCTGTGGCAGCCGGCCTTTCAGGGTGATATGTTTTTCTTTATCCATGTTTGACTTTTACCGCAGGGGTTTATTGGCCTGAGTCAACAATACGACTTTCAACAGCGTGGTTCTTTATGACCTCAACTTGGTCGGGAGGTGTTGTTTTCGCTGTGGCGCCTACCAAACGAAGGGAGGGAATAATTCATATACACTTGCTTTGTACTTCTATGAGGGCCGCCTGGTGACGTTGACACTGCGGGTAGTAGTGGTTGTTTATTGTGTGCAGCCACAGAGGTCGTTCAGCACCTAACCAAGCTTAAATATCATGTACTTCTCTGTGCAGACAGGCTTTATGAGGCTCAGTGTGATCTGTCTCTGGAGCAAAGGTCATAGAAACTCGTCTTCCTCAGGGTCCTTTCAGTCCTGCTGTTTTCACACATCTGCCTGAAATCTATAATTCTGACACATTTACTGTCGTGCTTGTTTTTCTTCATATTTTTTTTTTCTTTGTTTCCTTCCCTAACATTTCTTTGTTTCTTCTTCCTCATTTTAGATGTACTGGGTGGATACAATGGGACTATCTTTGCCTATGGGCAGACTTCCTCGGGAAAGACACACACCATGGAGGTACAGTATTGCTGAATAATTCAAAAGGCAGACCTCTTGCTGTGGCACACACTCACACGAACCACACACACACACACACACACACACACATATTTCTCTCCTATATTTTTTTATAGAGTATCCCCTCGCTCGGCTTGCCCTGACAGTACATCTACCTTCATCACGGCCATCACTCTCTATCTGGCTTTACCAGCCCTCTGTGGGAACTAACCTCCTTTACAACTCTCTCTGGGAAACAACCCTGTTCCTTTTCAAGTCAAAAGCCTCTCTGTGCCCCTTTCTTTTACTATTCTCTCCACTTAATTCCTCCCAGGGCCTGCGTTTATCCCACTATTCTCCCACTATGTTCTTATCTCGTCTCATTCCCCCTGCAGGGGAACCTTCATGATCCCCAGGGAATGGGAATCATACCGCGGATCGCAGAGGACATTTTCGAACATATATTTGCCATGGATGAGAACCTAGAATTCCACATAAAAGTGAGTGTTAGAAATTTGTGCATTTCTATTCATGTGTGCATTTGTGCCGTTGTCTGACACACACACACACACACTCTTGGGATGTACATGTCCAATTTTTCTCCTACACACTATGATATATTCAGTGGGAATTCAGCTCTGATGTAATCCTCACATGGATGGGTTGAGTGGAATCAGCCAAGCATCAATAAGTCATAATAAAAAAAAAAAACATGATGATCCCACAATATTTCCCCTTTTGCACCACAGTCATATAATAGAGGATAATACCTCACCAGACCCGCAGGAGGACGGATTACTGCAGCATTATTTGGAATTTTATATTTGTACAATGAGCGGCTATGCTATTCAATCCTCCTTATTTATCTGTATTAGATTTTCATTCAGTTTTGCTGGAGGAAAAACACCTGTGACATGATTTGTGTGTTTTTTTTCTCTTGGCTGCAGGTCTCCTACTTTGAAATCTACTTGGATAAAATCCGGGACCTGCTGGATGGTATGTTTATATCCTGAAACTGTGAAAAATACAAGTCACACTTGTTAATACTCTACAGCTTTCTGCTGCACTCAGATGGAAATTTAAAGCCCTATAGTTACACCCAGTGCACCAGCTCTAAACACTGGCATTCAGATACCTTCCTGATGGGAGCGATGGGGCCACATGCAGACTGAGAGGCGGACTGCAGACATAACTCAATGCTTAAACCTTGTCTGCATCTATTTTTCTTCACCTTTATTTACATATATTTCTAAAACCGAGCTAACAGGACACCAAGGAAATTTGAAAAGGATGTGATACCAAAATAAAAACTATAACTGATTGAGTTAAAATTGAAGAAGTCAACAACCTTGAAGCCTTTCTTTACATATTTTCCACTTCAGATAGTAAAGCCCTATGTGTTTTTTACATGGCACACACAGAGGCACCACAGCACTGCAGCTCATCGTCTTATCACTGTGATATGTGACTAGTGTAAAATGATGGAAAGGCCTGGATAGAGCTGTACACAGCAGCCCTGTGATTAGATCTTTAATGGCTCTAGAGACAGTGCTGAGAGCCACCATTTGTATGCAGGAGAGTTCACAGTGGCTAAGGAACATTTAAGCTATGAACAAAAAATAAAGAAAAAAGAGTCAACAACAAGCGAGATGAATCGAGGCGGCAAAGAGAACAGCCCTGTGTGGGTATTTGAGAGAAAAAAAAATGACTGTAGGGTGATAAAACACACACAAACACACACACACACACACACACACACGCACACACACCGAGCCTCCAAGGGAAAAAACAGCCTCCAAAAACCGGTGAAATTTAATTACCATCGACATGATAAGACTGTCAGATGTGAAATGACTAATGCAGGAATTTGGGCCAGTAAGTGCCCTTGCCAAAAATTAGTAATTTGTTTGTTAACATTAGCAGAGGCAGATGCGTAACCTCTCGGTGACTTTGCAAATATAGTTCAGTCCCATTAAAAACATGCATGGCCAAACCCTCCAACCGCCTTTCACGCTGTGTTAGTGCACGCTGACTCACAAATGTGAAGCAACATATTCAGGTCTGATTATAGTTGTTCTGGGAGGAAGGACACCTACAAGTAGATGCTCATTTGTACACACACACACACACACACACACACAATGCTTTGGGTGAAACAATGACCTCTCCCCTTATTTTCCCCGACACCACAGTGACAAAAACCAACCTGTCAGTGCATGAAGACAGATACAGAGTTCCTTATGTGAAGGTGAGTCATTTATTGACATGATTCAGTTTGGCAGCACATTATCATTTTTCTCTATTATGATGTTGTTGGCTGTGTTATGAGTGCATGGTAAAATAAAAGCTTAACATTTTGGAAAAAATACTCCTATTGGCTTTCTGGCACAGATGAAGAGATGTTTGTGCAGTAAATGCTACAGCCAGCAGCATGTTAGCTTAGCTTTGCACTGGATAACAAAACACATCTACCAGCAACATCCAGCGCTGTATAACATATAATTATATCATGTTATGTAAATTACTATGCCATTTTTCTGCATGACTAGTAATTTTGTAGGATATCTGTGCTGCTGTATAAATTAGCATATGATAGACCGGTAGATTCCCATCACTACTCCACTACAATGTTGCACATTTTAATTCTCTGTTTGTTATTCTGTACAGTCGTCGTTTTCTATGCATTTCAGTAGAGATATACTGAATATATACATGCAGTGTAGGTCTATTGAGTGAAATGGTCTCTTCGCAGTATAAATGAAAGTGTGCACGTGGTTTTTTTTTCCCACTAAGGGCTGCACTGAGCGCTTTGTCACAAGTCCTGAGGAGGTGATGGATGTGATAGATGAGGGGAAGGCCAGCCGTCACGTTGCTGTCACCAGTGAGTCACACTGTTGATCTTCCTAATGTTCTGACAATCGCACTGTCAGACCCTTCATGTCAGGTTTTCTTTAACAGTTTAGCTATGACAATTTTAGGGTGCAGAGGGTGAGCTGTGAATATTTCACTCAGCTCTGTCTGTGAGAAATAATGAATCAAGTGAAACATGGTGAAAGAATGAACGCCGTTTTCCTCTTTTTTCCTTCCTAATTTTGTTGTGTAGATATGAATGAGCACAGTTCGCGCAGTCACAGCATCTTCCTGATAAACATCAAACAAGAAAACGTGGAGACGGAGCAGCAGCTGAGTGGGAAGCTGTACCTGGTCGACCTCGCTGGTAGTGAGAAGGTAGGAAGAGTGTGAAATTTTCTTTAAAAACTATTAAAAATAAACGTTTACTGTTGCAGGATTTTGAAATGCTGTGTGTTTTCAGACATCAAAGAAGGAGAAAAACAATGTACTAAAGCTCTAAACTTTACCCTCAGTGCATTTTTAAGTACTCCTTTGTGGTACAGCAATAGATGTTAATTGAAAAAAAAAAAAAAACTATTTTAGAGGCCGAGGACTGATTGTTATTTTGAGGAGATGGTTTAGTCTCTTCCTGATGCAATATCAGGGTGAGTGTTCGTTCATTTTGAGGAATCCAATTGGATGCACTGATGAAGATAACGGAGACATTTTCTGAGAAATATTTCTTTGAGTTCAGATAAGCTCTGAAGGTGTATTGAGCCAAGAATTGTTGGACACACACAAGCTACAAATTGTTTTCCTCTTTCAAGGTCTTTTAGGTGAAATCAGACTCGCCTCACACCATTTATAAAACAATCTATCTCCAGGACATAGGTCATCCTCTGGAAAACAGATGGCGAATGCATTTGACTCTCTGAGCTTGGGCCATTGGCTCCTGGATATACAGTAGTGTTGTGTTGATAGTATTGATGTAAAATATAGTGTTTACTTAGAGTAGTAGATGGTGGGATAGATGCTGATAGCTGTGGTTTTGAGCTAATAAGTGCTGATGGTGCATGTATAAGTTGTCTTGGTCATCCCTGGGGGTGAATGAGGAAATGGTTGTGCAGCAGCAACTTTCTTAAGTTTTCTTAAACAAATATTATCGACCTAACAGGAAGCTGCTGTGTTGCTGCACAGAAGACTTTGATAGGACAACTTGCTCTCCTCTATAATTAAGCTCCTCATTATCTCGCCGTAAATAATTGTATCCCATGACGATTATGACACAATATGGTGTGCCTTTCCTATTGAAGTCAAATCTCTTGCAGGAACCTTCTTATAAGCAGGTTGCCTCTTAGTGTTTCTATCTGTTATTAACAGTTTTAACTATTTACAACAGAATGCATAATTGTTAGAGGTCTGTAACTTCCATGTCTTATATTAAACTAAAGTCACAGTTCTGAGAGTCATTTATTTGGTTGTGTTGATTGTACAGACAATTGTGGGTTTCTTGATGGTTTTCTTAAAAAAAATCAAATTAAAGTACCGTATTTTCCGCACTATAAGCTCCACCTAAAAGCCTTTTAATTTCCTCAAAAACCGACAGTGCGCCTTATAATCCGATGCGCCTTATACATGGATCAATATTGGTTAATTATGGCTACCGTAGTCAGGGGGCATCGCCGAAGTATCAACGGTAAAGGGGAATTCCAGTCCTATACCACTTGTGTGTGTATAAAGACCCCAAAATGACATGAATGCACTAACTACGTGATAAAAGGTTGCACTACCTGTTGTACCTTGCTGTTGGTAAATTACGTAAATTACGTAGATAATACTACGTCACTGACGTTACCTCAGGGGAAAAAAATAAAACAGCTGTTCATGTAGCTTTGAACTGTGACAAATGGAGTTGGAAATACATTGTTTTCAACGAAGGCGGCGCAAATACCGGTAAGAGCTACCGGTACGTATGGTACCGTATTGTGAATGTACTAGCTTGTTTTGGGAGTGAACGGAGTTGTCAGAACATTGGTTTGTTTTCTATTAATAAAGTTTGACTGACTGACTTATCTGACTGTTTTGTTGACATTCACTTTAGTGCAGCTGCATCTAGATGGATGATAACACAACCCCAGACACTACAGTAGTTTCTATTCTATGCACCTTATAATGCGGTA
>OOFC01020145.1:17614-28292 GCA_900323345.1 Pseudochromis fuscus
TGTATGTATTCCCAGGCTTTGTTCCTGCATATGCTTTGTTTATTTTTACTCTGCCACTCCAGATTGTATATATTGTATACTCTCTGTGTGTGTGTGTGTGTGTGTGTGTGTGTGTGTGTGTGTGTGAGATCTGTGTGTGTTTGTCTGATTCTCTGTCTGTGTGTCAGGTGATGTCCACTGTATTGTTGTGCAGTTGCTGACAGTGGCTGCAGGGAGTAAACATGTGACCCAATCAGCTCACTACCGCTCAGCTCACCATGGCTCGTAATTGACATGTGTGTCTGTGTGTCTGTGTGTGTTTGTGTGTATTTGAGCTGAAATAGGTTCAGCTGACAGCTGTCAGATTACTCGACTCAATCTCCATCTTCTCTGTCTTGCTTTCTTTCACTTATTCTGATCTACACACACACACACACACACATTCAAAGCGACACCGATACAGTATCAAGTGATGTGGAGACATTTTGGATAAAGCTTTATGCACAAAAGGATCAATAGGAACCAGTGTTGTTACAAGTTCCTGTGTCTGGCTATCACTGTGGTGCACCTGTACCCACACCACACTCAACACTGATGTCTCAGTTACAGCTCTGGAGGTCAGCAAACTCCACATCTTTTCCCTCCTTGTATTTAAACTTGATTAGTCACAGACTTGAATAATTTGATATTACATGCTTGATCAACTTAACTTATTTTGAAAACTAACTAAGTGCTTCTTGGCTGTATTTAAATACCACCGACCTTCCTGCTTTGAGTCCTGTTTGCGTCACGTCGTAACCCACTCACTGCCCAGGCATGTGGTCCGGTGAAAGTCCGATTAACTGATCCTGTCAGTCTCAGGATGAGGAGTCACTTCTGTGGGTTTTTCTTCCTACATAAGGTGTGTCATAAACCTCACATGCATTACAGACAGAAACAGGCATGTTAAAGTACTTTTTGCTTTAATAAACATTTCATATGTAATATATGACCACTTAAAGTTTGAATGGAAGTTAATGTGGTTGTGTTGAAACCAACACATAAACTGCACCAGCTCGCTACCAGTTTGTGTGGTTTTTTTTTTTAACTATAATAACTAGAAAGTGTCCACCAAGGCATGAGCCAGCTTTGCTGATGCTACAGGCTGAACACTGAAACAGCTGCAATATCTTAAAACATTTGTTTATTATAAGAGACGGGGCTTTTCTGGGATTTGAGGAGTTTTCACGGACAGAATCCGGTCCTCTGATCTTGCCCAAAATTGAATCATTTGCTCCTTGGGTCTCGCAAAAAAGTAATAAAAACAGCTGAAAGCAATATTAATACATTTTATGACAGCAAAAAATTATCATTAGCTCGACAAAATTCAACGGATTTAATTTAAAATGTATCATATGTCCCCAAAGGCCTTTATTTACCTCACATCCAGAGGTTTACAGGCCTTTATTTGAGGCTGGGCTGGATTAGAGGCCGACTTTAATTTCCACTAATAAGTTGAATTGTTAATATTTTGTTTTATGACTTTGAATGGGACTGGGAGTGAAGTTACTGCACTAAGTTGTAAATACTGACTCAACACAAAACCCTAGCATTGTAATAAACTGAAACTCTTTCTTAACATGTCTTTTATTTTGAAACATTTGTATTGTTCATTAAGCTTTTCCCACCTTTATTTCTACTCACTCACTCACCCCCAGCCATTATTAGAGAACCGGCTTTCTATTAACTACCTGTTTTTAAAGAAATACAGTAATTGTCTGGATTTGTAAGTCTGTATTGAACCAAAAAAAAGCGCACAACAAGCTTGAAAAGAACATAAAGCATGTTTGTTTTCCATCTTTGCCAATAAGGAAGCAGACAGCAACTACCCAAATTTCTCCTGGCACCGTGACATGACATCCCTCCAACATTACAGTATGGATGCCCGTGCGCCGACTCCCCCGAGGGAGCGGCGAGAAGAGAAGAGGGAGCTGTGACAGTGCACTATGAATAGGCAGTCACAGTTTTATGGATGATTCCCGAGACAAATGCCTGGGCAGTATCGTTGCTTTAATGGCTGCACAGGCCTGATTTATTATAAGAGTTAACCCTGACCCTACTCTGCAGCATCACCTTCACTGCACACACACACACACACACACACACGCACACACACACAGATTACTACTCCATGCACGTGTCAGATGCTGATAAATGGACAGAAACAAAGCACGACAGGGACCAATAACAATACAATACAGATGATATGTAGGCTTATGTTTGAGATGTAGCTGCATGTGTGTGTGTGTGTGTGTGTGTGTGTGTGTGCGCGCCCCACAGTCTCTTCACCTACTACAGTTACAGTCCTATTGTTGATATGACTCACACTTACTGTATTGTAGACCCCATTTGCCTGTAACCTCCCATCTCTTTTCTTTCCTACAGCTCTCCTCTCTCTGTCACAGTGAGTCGTCACCTTTGTGCAAGTATATATGTGTGTGTGTGTGTGTGTGTGTTCACACACTTAGCATAGCCCCCACCTTCTTCCCTTGGTTTCCCCTTCATTTCCATATAATTAGATTGTGTGTGAAAGGCTACTTCCAGTGCATTGATTAAGTGTCAGAGGAGAGGAGAGCAGGGGAGACAAGCATCTTCGGGCAGAGGAGGGACACGAGGGGGCATGGCGTTACAACAACCTGTCATACACACACACACACACACATATACACAGACACACAAAACCCCTCCCCTCCTGTCACAGTTATCAACAGTGACATCTTCGCTATTGAAACAGGCACCAACAAAAGGATGTGAAAGTGTGCTTCTAATAACGACCCATATTGTGTACAGTGCGACTTTAGCCCCGTGCGCTCTCTTTTTGTTTGGTGTGACAGAATCGGAGCAGACAGTCTTACCCTTTTGTTTTCTCTAACTAGCCCCTCGTTGTCTCCGTCTTAATTTATGTTTTGCCGCGGCTCCGTCTGACTTGGGTGTTATACGACCCTCCGCCAGCCTGCCCTATATAAGGACAAAACTGGCGGACCAGGGCTGAGCCGTGCTGCGCTTTGCCTAATGGATTGCAGTCTTTCCACAACCAAACGTCTACTGTACCTCAAGCCGAACTGCATTCCTGAGGACTAGTGAGAATATCCCTCCTGCATCTCCTGCTTGATCACTGCTCTGTTTTTCTTTTCCCTGCATTTCTTCCTTATGTGATCATTTCGGGTTGCACTTGGTAGTGTCACGCTGCTCCGGGCTGCACGCCTTAGAACTTCGGATTGTTTCAGGAAATTAAGGTTATTGCGCTCACGCTCCTTGTACAGTAACTCTTTGTAGAATGATATAATTCAGGAGCTAAATGTCAAAGACTGACGGCGTAGACCTGTTTCTTCTGGCTTTTAGGGAGATTTAGGTGGTGATTCTTGTGCCGTGATAGATTTGCACAAAGACCTTTGAGTGAAACAAAATGAACTTTGGTCATTATATAAATCTGTCGATGCCAAACTGTAAAGATTTCTGCACACAGCGAGTGCTGTGGTGCTTCACACTAGGAGCTGCTCAGGCTCGAGTGTTGTGTCAATACAACCTCAATCTACTAGTTTTAGACTGAACACATATGCACAGAAGTATACTACACTAAATATTGGACTGGTGCACATTTGTTATTCATTGGATTAAAGTACAGGAATTTTGGCCTTTTCTGAGGAACATTTTACCCTGTGGCCCATATCTGCTCAACAGCTGACTTCACATCCAAAACAAAGTTTGGTTTTGTCTGTTTTACTGAACATTAATACAAAAACCTTGTTTCTGCTTGGTTTCCTTGAAAGCAAAACCTCCATTTCTCTGTAGGATATTTTATTGTGGGCATTATTTTTTTATTTGATAGATGACAGTAAAGGAATTTAGGTTTTTTTCGAAGACATAAAAACTAATTTGACTTAAGTGTTGGTCACTGGAGATTCATGTCTGATCATGTAGCCAGCGACTGAAACTAAGCATCAATCAAATTACCGTAATTCCTCAACCGTCAAATGGAGCGTCCCGTACATATTTCATACATTATGGTAGTAATGTGGGTAAATTAAGTAAAGCAGAGAAGTGCAGCCTTCTGTACATATTACCTACATTGTGGTAATATGTACTGGATCCTCCACTTGTTGCCTTTAAAAATCAGTTGGAATTAAGTCGCTAATGCAAATGGTTGAGGAATTACGGTAATTTGATTTATACATGTCACTTTCTGTTGCCAGCGACATGATCGGACTTAAATTGTTAAACCCCTTTGTCCACCAGTGGTTTTTATTCTCTATACAAATCCTGTGAAGTTCAACACTTTCTGGTCACAACAACACCTACTGCATTGTTTTTTTCTCCTGTTGTGCATGTGGTGATTTCAATTGAAATCATTTCAACTTTTGGACCAGCACCATGCTCATCAGTGTCACTTCTTTCTCACCAACCAATCACAGTTAAGAAGGAGGCAAGACTTACAATATTAACACTGAATAGAGAAGTGATTGATCCTGGCTGATGATGACAAGAGACTTGCTGCCAATACCAGGATGCAATTCATTTTTCTTATTTGAGCTGCATTTTCTGAAGTAACCCGACTTGATGTTTACAACAAAGCTAAAGGCTACAACAAGACAGTTTTGGTAATGTAGCAAACATAAGAGAGATACTATGAAAATTACGTCAAGGCTGCTTCCAGCACAAAGAGCAGGTCAAGATGTCCACAAGCATTCATCAGAAAAATCTGTAGCCATAGATATATTACAAATCTATCAAGATTATTAATTATTATTAAAACTAGAAAGCAGTCAAAGAGAGCAAACCACCACTAAGACGTAATCCAGCTGTACTGACGCTATACACTGAACACTGTTGCCCTCTTGTGGTCACATAGCAACAGTGTCTTGTTAAAACAATCACCCAGTACAAGAAATTTCTCAACAGGATTCTACGGTGGCCAGGAGGAGCAAAACAACATTATAAAATGTGAAACACTTTTACAAAGCTTGAGACAAATTTACATTTTTGGAAAACATTTTGACATATCATAAAACAAAATGACATTACCACAACACATTTACAAGTCCTGAAACAAAACTACATTTCAGAAAACAAACTGACAAGATGCAAAACACTACAGGCGCCGAGACACATTTACAAATACAGTGCACTGGAAAGGGATCGTCCCAAATCCAGGGTTGACCCGGAAGAGATAACAGGAACGGGCCTGCTGAAGCCAATAACGTAATGAATTTGCCCTTTTTGAAATGTAATAGGCCAATAATGTAATAACTGGCCAATAACGTAATAAAAGTCCTGAACCGATACCGTAATAACTTTTGGCTACTAGTAATTTATTATGTTATTGGCTGCTTATTACATTATTGGCGTGGTAAAAGAAAAAACTTTGCAAATGTAATAACTGAACCAATAACGTAATAAATTATTACGTTATTAGCCAAAAGTTATTACGCTATTGGCCTATTACATTTCAAAACAGGCGAATTTATTACGTTATCTGCTGTTATTACGTTATTGGCTTCAACAGGGCCAATTCGAGTTGTTGACACATTTTGTAATGTTGGTTTGCACCTCCTGGCCTCCATAGGATACCATCCTCTGATGCTGTCAAAACTTTATTCATTTGTTCCTTGAGGTTTTACATAATGACAAACCAGCATGAAAGTGAAAACATCCTTGGTTGAAGGTATTAAGTCATCACCATCCCAGGCTTTCCTCACAAGCCTGAAAAAACCACATTAGTCATAATTAGGGCTATAGCTGACACTGGCTCATATCTGGAGTAGTGTGGCCTCTTGCTGATTGTTCGCTGGGGGTCTTGTTCCACCACCTCCCGTACCGCTGCCTCCCTGCTCGCAGCACCAGGTTCAGCACACGGCGAACAGCATTGGACTTGGCAAGTCAAGTGGGAGCTGCTTAAAGCCCCAGCTGAGTTTGGATAACAATCCCGATCCGTACACACGACCAGCGCTGTAGCTGCTCTCTGTGCTAAGTGCTAATTAGCAGAACAAAGCATCTGCTGTTCTTTTTAAACACACGACAGTTAAATATTTCATCTATCCGCCTGTCTCCACCGATCCTCAGTTCAGCTGGAGGAGGGAGAGAACTAAAACTGACAGCACACACACACACACACACACTGCAACGACACACACTCGCTGGAAATGTACACATCATAAATGTATGTTCAAGGCAGCATACACAGAAAAGGAAAACACACACACACACACCCCGCCTGCGCTCTCATGTGAGCTGACAGCAGCATCAGCGTAATGTACCATATTAAAGTGAACAGGAGCTTTACTATAAACACCATTCTCCCCTCAGAGAGAGCCAGAGGCAGAGAGCAGGAGGTTTGGTCAGGGAAAGCCCGGGCCAGTGGCTAAGTGCTTATTACCCTGCCTCCCCTGACACGTACAAATATACACTTTGTTCTTCCACTGTCTGAGGAAGGGGAAGAGGGGGCGACGAAGAGAAAGAGAGAAAGATCACAACCTGCAGAGAAAGGAAAGGTTAAGTGAGTTGAATGATTTCAGATAGGAAAAAGACATATCTGACGCCGTCTCCTTCCCATCCTTGTCGTCTTTTTTTTTTTTTCCTCCCCGTCTTCCCTCCTCTTCCTCCCTCCATCTCTGTCTCTTGTGACTTGAAGGAGGAGTGTGGGGGCAGAGCGCTCTCGTCTTGTTAAACGGCTGGCAGATGACAGAAAAATTAGAGGCATTTCGCTCTTGACAGGTTGTTGTGTGTGTGCACGTTTTTTTTTTTTTTTTCCCTTCTCCCCCCTTTTTTCTGCTTCAAATGTTTTTTGTCAGTTTGTTTTCAGTCAAGCTGTCTCGGCAGCACAATAAGTGCAACCGGTGCACACACATACACACAGCATGCGAAGAATCACACACATGCAAAAACATGTGCAGGTTTGTGTGCATATGTGTGTGTGTGTGTGTTCTCATAGGAGACGGATCTGATTTTGTGTTCTCAGATTGGTGGCAATGGGAGGAGGGAGAGGAGCCGTTTGCTCACAAAGACGTCTTCCCCTTCGCTAATTATCGAGACGGGCTTTGATTGCCTGTTTGGAAACAGTTTCTCAAACAGCTGTAATGACGATGATTAGGCGGCGCTGCAGATTCTGTGTGCAGGCAGGGGGAGGAGGAGTGCGCAGTCAGTCCGTCCAAACATCTCGCCACCTTGTGTTTACGTGAAGGTTTGTGTTTTTTTTTTTTTTTTTTTTTTCGCACTCACATTCGCATGTCATTTTGTAAAATTATTTTTACATTACAGTGCCGGGGCTCGTCCCTTTTCTCCTGTTTGTCTGTTTGCAAGACGCCGCTATTTGACTTGACAAAGGTGCCTTTGGGGAACTAACTACCACCTTTTGAAACAGTGGATGTGGTAAAATTGTTACTTTTGTGCTTTTTAGGATAAATGTGTGTTGCACTTTACTGGTGGCCTGTAACTACTGGAATCAATTTCTTGCAAGAGCAGGAAACAAACAAAAAGTAGGCAAATTTTAATTTTTAAAAGGATTTAAAAAAAGAAAAGAAAATACTTTTTAATATTAATTCCGACTTTTTATTTTAATTCTGAAAATTAACACACATGCAATCTAATAGTAATAAAGATATTAAATGTGTGTTTGAGGAAAACATGGAAGAAATAAATGTTTTTAAATTTAAAGTTGGATTTTTGATGATTTGACAACAATATGCGGTTTTATGGAGAGGGAAGAGACTGAAGGAAAACAAAGGTGGTGATGATGATGAGCGGGTATCATCTGTGCAACAGGAAACACCAGAGGAATGATTTACTGATGCTTAGAAAACCACTTTCCTCTATTTTATTTTAAAGTATCTGTACCTCTGTCCGGGAGGTTTTTTGTTTACATGACAGAAAAACTACTTCATGGTTATATATAGGCTATTACCCAAAGAATAAATTATGCATTTTCAGGGAAGATCAAACTGATGGGATTGGCCAAATGTTGTAACAAGACAGTGTTGCTATGTCACCACAAGAGAGCAGCAGTGTTCAGTGTATAGCATCAGAACAGATGTGCTTTGGTGGTTTGTGCTCTCTGGGTGCTTTCTAGTTTTTTTATTGAACAATCATGTTTTCTTTTATTCATGCAGTTGACACAGTTTTGAGTAGTTGGACTTGGCTTGCTGTCTCTCGACCCTCAGTCGAGTGGTGAAACAATTGAGGCAACCTCACAGAGTGGCAGACAACTTTTCTTTAGAGAGAAACAAAATAGAGAGTGAAGAACGATTCTTGACTTGATTACTTCTGCTTCGACAGACAACACAGTTCAAGTGATGAAAAGTCCTTGTGTGTTTTAGATGAGGTGTGGATGATGTGAAAAATTTAGGAGACAGGGTGGGAATAACTCTCCCTCTCTCTGTGTTGTGGTTTTGATATTATGAAGTCCAATACATCTTCAATATTTTCACATTTTTTTAATAGTTTTTGTAGCCACTATTGGAGTTTATGATTTACAACTTTATTAAAGGTTGGAAAAAATACTAATTGACAAAGGTTCATAAAACAGTTAAAAGCTCTTAATAAGAGCAACGTTTGGGTTGCCAGGTTATGAAAAATCCTTTAAATTGATTGCAGAAAAAGGCTGAGGAGGTTGAAAATTCATTCAATTCAGCACCCCGGTAATCTTGATTAAACATGGCAAGGCTTATTAAATTGTTCATAAATTATTTTGTAATATTTATAACTGGTCCATCCTTCCTATTTGGTAATAACGCAGAGATAAAGAGACTTCATCCTCTTTGGAAAACTCAACAAATTTTGCTTAATGGTTTATAACAAATTTCTAATAAAGTTCAAATCATATATTAACCATTAGTGTAGTTATTAGATCCTTTATTTTGAAATGATACCAAAGTTCCCTGATCATTTTATAACAGGAAACAAGCTGGAAAAACTGTAATAACTTTACCCATAAGAGCTGAATTTCCTGTTATGAGGGATAATAAATGGGCCAAATGGACCACAATGACATCACATGTCATGGTACACAAGTCCATACACTGTCACATGACTACACCAGCAAGTGCAGTAAATGTCACTTTGGGACTTCATGAGTTAAAGTCAAGGATAAAGCTGTATGCAGAACTTACCAGAACATTTTAAAAGCTTGTGTCACCATGGGTTCTTATTGGTTAAGCTGATGGTCGTTCAGTGCTAGCTCAAGACTCCAAGAGACTCCCATTCAAACGACATCAGTTTCTCTTATGTCAATACTTATTTCTCCAAATCACTGTAAGTATAGAGATAGTGACAAGGTCTCAGGTCCAACCACTTCCATGGCACCAACCACGAAGCCAGTTTGGCTCCAGTGGAAACCATTGTATTATCATTGCTTGCTGCATTCGCTAATGTGATGTGACCCGATGGTTTGTGGACTTTTGAAGCAGGAGTTTGGGATTTGAACGTTGCCATATTGGTTGTTTGAAGCCAGAATTGATTTGGACATGAAGGGAGGAGTGAGGAGGCGGGTCTAAGCCTTCAACATGAGGCCACTGTCCAGTGTGTATGAGACATGACAGTGCCAGTCTCATTGAAGATCAGACCTGTCAATCAAACTAACCACACCCATATATATCTTCTAAATCATGAAATAATTTTCAGATGGACCACCAGATCACTGACTTTCACTAATAACATCTCGACTTGTGGAAAAAATAATTGACTGAGTAGTTGATAATTGGAAATAACTCTTTTTTTAATTAAGCTCAATTGGAGCCAGACTTTTTTGGAAAAAGCCTCTAGTGGACGTCAAAAGTATTTTCGAAGCCCTGGTTGCTTGATCCATTTCTATACATAGTCTAAGATTTAGACTGATAACTACTCATTTGTACCACTTGGTATGAAGCTCATGTGCAAATGTGAATCAGACTTCACTGAGTGTCCCCAATAAGTAATCAGAAAATACCTTTGTAGATTAACCCAGTATCTGTATGAATGTTTTCTCACTTTGTTCTGTCGACACATTTATAACAGAAAAATGTTGTTTCTGTTTTGCGAGCCCTGCCTGCTTCCTGCTTGGTGATGTGTTGTTTCCATGCCACCTCCCAGTGATCACCTGTCAATCAAACAGCACAGACAGGACATTGGCATCTTCTTCTGGTGTTTTTTCCAATGAAGTTTCTCTATCTTTTACCCTTTTTATTCCCCAGTCGCTTTACAGCAGTAGTCAGTTTTGTCGTGCACTATGATGACCTGCGTCTCGATCTGTAAACTGAATATTGGTGTGGTTTATACCAGAAATATATACATATCGCGCCGTTTACCGCGTGATGGAGGACTTTCCTGCGTGACACTGCATGTTTACAACAGCAAATGTAAGCTCTTTCATGAACTGGATATGTCAGTCAACAATAAACGGTAGTAAAACTGACATCAATGCCACCACTGTAAGGAAGGAGCCGGCGGGCATGGCTGATGTTTTGGCCCTCAGGAATGTATCAGCATCCACACACACACACACACACACACACACACACGCCCACTGCAAACACACAGGTAAGAAAACACACACACACATTTAACTCACACACACAAAACATACAAAGGATAGATGAAGCAGACGCGCACACACGCCGTGCGGTTGTCTTTTGAACACCAACATGTTTTACACCTGGGATTAGCTAGATGTTTGTGAGATCAAATGTTGTCC
>OOFC01020148.1:0-10510 GCA_900323345.1 Pseudochromis fuscus
GTCTCAGCAGAGCTCCCCTCCCCCGTGTAAACAAACACACAGTGGTAGCAGCAATTAGCAAACACCTGGTGGACTGCGTGTTGTGGAGCTCCAGTTTCTGACTACTTTCCAGAGAACATTTCACAAAATGCCTTTGTGGAAGAAATGCTTCTTTGGATGTAAGGAAGATTTCCCTCTTTTTGGTCTTACCGTGCAGACACGTCCTGTAAGAGCCTCTGAATTCTCTCCGGTTCGTCAGAAAATGCACTTTCCGGGTCGGACACAGGATCGTACTCGTAAGGCTGTACAACATCTTGCGTCGCCATCGCTCAAATGTGATAAAAAATAACTTTTTTTTCCAAAACAACACAGCAAAAGTTGTCAGTACGGCATGGAGAAGCAGTGTTGTGATGACGTCGTCGACAGCGTGCTGAAGGGGGAGTGTCTGAAAGGCTCGGAGCCTCTTAAAGAGACGGAGTCCAATATCGAGGCGTTCAGAACGGACATGATGCAAGGGCAAATTTAATAAAGGTTGTTTTTTTTTATTTACAGCATTTACAGATCAACCTAAGGTAACATAGTCATTGGACTATGCCATAGAGTGGTACAATATATCTGGAAAAAGCATAATACCCCCCCTTTAAGACCTGGTGGCTATGTTCATCTTTTACATACAGTCTATATTTATTAGCCTGCTGCTATTATTAATGCATTTATTTACAATCAGAAGGATTTAGCTTGTTAGCCTTACATCTGTTTTTGTTTGTCAAATTAAAATAGTTAATATTCTGTAGGACATTTTATTCATCATATTTTATAAGCTGAATCTTGCTCACTGTGTCTATGTCAGAGGTGCCTCTTCATCTTCATCCCCCTGCAACACCAACACACAGCAACATACAAACTGCATCCTCATGTGTTTACAACTCCGAACAACAAGCATCTACATCACATCCATCATCTCATCAGCAGTGATTACCTGGAGAGCTCACTGCAGGTATTCATGTGCGAGTGAGCCGAGCTGGCGCGTACCAGGAGGAAACATTCAGCTCACCTCATCAGTGTAATGACACTGACCTCCTGTCTACCTGAAACTACAGCAGGGACTCATTAATAAACAGTCCAGTGGGGGTAAAGTATTTTCACTGGAGCCTGGAGGATTCTCATAAAAAGGGAAAACAGCAGTGAAAGGTTCAGATCATTCCTACACACACACCCACACACACACACACTGTTGTTTTTCATTAAGTGCTCATTAGATGAAGTCATGGCTGATGGAGGTCGTTATCTTTAATTATTAAAAGGTAGTCATTGTTCATTTCCTCTCAGGTTCAGGCAGCATGGGAAGAACTGCAGCTCTGAGGGTCTGAGAGGTGAAGGTCCGGAGAGGTTCAGGCTGAACACATGACCTTTGTGTGTGCATTGTGTTGTTTTTACCCAGTATACAGTTGTAACTTGTTTTGTCACAGAGAGAGGGCTGATTAAAATATCACCATCACCTCTGGATCAGATGTTTTTTAAGGTAACACCTGGACAGATCCATGTGATGTGCTCTGCTTTCTACTAAATGAAGAAACTCACGACACTCCCATCAGTCTCCAGTCACTAAAATTTTAACGTTGCACTAAAGCCTGTTATTGTAGATTGAACCGATGTATTTACTGGTTTTATCCACAGAGTAGAAACTTGTTATTGTGACTATAACCGTGCAGACTGTTGGTTTGTTGGTACAAATGTTTGCGTGTCGCACAGTGATGACACAATAACCCAATGACATTTCCGACCAATAAGGTTTTAGCACCTGCTGGTACCTGATCGGGCACTTTTTTAGAACCGTAGGAGAGGAGGTACTAAAAAATACCAGGTACCAAGTTCCAGATACTTTTTGCAGTGGAAACGTACCACAAACTGAGATGAGGTGGTACCATGCAGTGGGAATGCACCTTTAGATGCGTGTGGAGGTGGTCTGGGATACATGTGACCACATAGCAGAAAGCTCGTGTTTAGTCTCCTTCGTCTCATAAACCTCTTCGTCCTCTCACCTGAAACAGTTGGTACAGTCCGTACATGTACAATAGTTAATGAATCATTTTGCCTTCTCGTCTTTTTAAGATCAGATAAGATTATGAATCTTCATTGTTTTTTGTTCACTTTACTCACTGTTTATAAATGCTGCAGCTCTTCAGGTGAGTTACGTGATAACTGTGTGTGGGCCCTGATGTTGCCGTAGTAACAGGACTGTTTGGAGACGCATCTTAAGTTGAGTTTTGTGCTTATAAACAAAGTGGCTAAATAAACCCATCACTGCTGCGTATGACCACTTTTACTGGTGAAAGCTTTGAAATCCTTATTTGGGACAATTTAAAGAATTGAGACTAAGATCACCAAGAACCTTACATCATCTCCCTGACTTATCTGCAGAGTGCTTGTGTTTTTCCTGACACATTAGCCAGGAGCAGGGCCTGAAACTACAAATGCGACCACAGGTGTCAGATTGTTGCATTGTCTCCACGATCTTTCCCTCAAGTGTGGCTGTTGTTGGTGACCTCCTTCACGAGCTGCCTCTGCTCTCCTTTGTTGTGGATTAACTGCCAGCGATCGAGCAGTGATTGATCGCTGCAGCTGATCTGTCAGACGTCTGCGGCGGTAGTGCTCCTGTAAGATAATCCTCAGAGCTGTGGATATGAGCGCCGTGAGAAAAGCGAGGGGAAAACTCCCTTTCTCCCCCTCTCAGCTTTATCCTGGGCGATGGGAACCACAGTGGGAGTGGGCTGGTGGAGCCCTGCAGACGTATCTGTCAGGATCAGGAGGGAGAGTGGAGGCCTATTGTTCAGCTGATAGGGACTGATCGCTGATCTGTCGGTTTGCTTGGATACTGTGTCAGTCCTGGACGAGTTGTGACAGTATTAGACGGTGGCACGGCTTCAATCCATCTGTGTCTCAGCTTTATCGCCTCAGTGTTGTGCAAGTCTCACCTGGTATCTGGGTTTGCACAAGATGACCCCGATTTCTTACGATCCTTGAACACATGTCCTCAATTGTTCTGCTGTTACGACACGCTGCTTTCATAAAGACGATACTTATCATTTCAGAAGCTGGTAAACTAATCCATCACGGCTCAGTTTGCCCGAAGGATTGAAATGTCGACAGAAGTCAACAGCTTCCTTGCTTTTACCGTGGCAGCGAACACGATATTACAGCAGGGATCATTTAAACACACAATCCACATCAGTTCATTCATATAAATGTGTCTGTCAGCTGATACTCTGCAGTAAATGTTGCACATAACCCAGGTGTTAGTATTTCATGACTGATCCCTGTGGTTTGCTTTGACTTAATGAGCTCAGGCTGAAATTGTCCAGTAGACGTGTTAGCAATAGAAATTTCAATCTTTGGATCTGAATGTATGTGGAGGTTTTTTTGTTTTTTGTTTTTTACTGCACTGTGGTTTCATTGCTTCTACCTGGAGAATTTTTCAAGATAAACAGTTGGTCTACAAGCAACCTCTTGATACGTACACAGTAATTGATGGTGTTAACCTTTTAAACCCCAAGGTCGCCCAATTGGGGGACCCAGAGACTTGTTTCTGGTATTTTTCTATAGTTGAAATTTCAAAATAAGAGCTCAGAGCTTAAGGGGTTGATTAGCATTTTCTTTAAGAGGTGTTCTCAAAGTTTTCTTAGAACGTCTCAATTGGATTGAAATTTCCAGTCACATCCAGTTTTTATGGGGGTCATCAGTGCAGACTGTAACTAGAATGGATGAAGCTAACACGACATCACCCGTTCATTTGAAGCAGGAGTTTGGTATATGAACGTTGGCCATGTTGACTGGTGGGGAGGTGGGACTGACCCTTGAACCTGAGGACAGTGAGACCGAGACTCAACTTCAGCGATGCTCTCATCAGAGACCAGATGTGTCAATCAAACAAGCCACGCCCCTAAACCTTCATGTTTTTGAAGTCTTTCAGATGGACTAGGTCAGGGGTGTCCAATCCTGGTCTAGATCACTGAGAAGAACTGTTGACTTTAACTAATGACATCAGAAGGACTTGTGGAAAAACCCCAAACAATATTATTTGTGGTCGCTGTCTTTGCCAGCTGACCACTCACAAAACACAACTCTGGTGGGACTTGAACCCACAACCTTTGAATCACTTCACCTCATTCTAGAAGTCCAATGCGCTATCCATTGCACCACAGAGCCACACTCCATTGAAGCATATCAGAATAACTCGTGGGAAAAAAAGAGTATTTCAGGGTTGAAAATGCCCATTTGAATTGAAGTCTATTGGTTTATTGGAGACAGCATCTAGTGGCCGTCAGGGGTATTACACTATTTTGCACTTCTGCATCGGCCTAATTTTTTAGACACGCTCCCTTCGTCCATCTTTGAAGAAGCTAACGCTGTTTGATGACTGACTGAAACATCAGAACATCTCCACTTTAGTTAGTTAGCTCACAACTCTCCATGAGCTAACACCAACAAATGTAACGGTGCCAGCTTGAACTAAAGATAAAAAGATGGACGTAGTCACAGTGACATCACACACTGATTTGTGGATTTGTTTCCAAACTATTGGCATTTATCTGTTACCATGTTGTCACCATGTGGCCTCATATGTTGACACCAAGCTGTCACATTTTCCTTGACCTGACAGCATCATGTGAGCATGTTTGGCTTGAATGTCCCATTTATGTGACAAAATCCTTCACTAAATAGACAAATAGTTTCCAAAATAATGTCTGTTGAGCTGTTTAAATTTTGTGTATACCTACATTTTTTTAATTAATTTGTTCCAAGATGATTTTTAATCATTTCATTCCACTTTGATCTGGTGTTGAATTTCTGTCTTTATGAAGCAGTTTGTAATATACATAAATAAAACTATATATATACTACCGTTCAAAAGTTTGGGGTCACCCTACAAAAAAAAATTTGACCAAAAAGAAGTATCACAAAACATATGTAAACTACAACTGAACACCAACAGCAACCACAACATCAAGTTATACTGAGTAAATGTCTCTGAATCAGCAAAACGTCCCCCAACCATATCTCTGCCTCTCCTGTGTCTGACAGTGGGAGAGACACAAGTGTTTCCTGTCAAGTCTGAAACATATGTAATCAGAGTAAAGCAGGTAGAACAAGCTGGTAGATCCTCAGTCTGTACATGGTCATTGTTGTCATTGGAAAACCATTGGTTTGGTAGGGTGACCCCAAACTTTTGAATGGTAGTGTACATGTCAATGTTATTGTTATTATAAAATCATACAACTTATCATTTTACACAGTACTCACTAATGTGAAGCTAACTTCCTGCTGATCTGTTGTTACCACTGCATCTGATCAGTTTTCACACCTCCTAACTGAGCCCGATGGTGACTGTAGTGACTGTCTGAGTAGCATCAGTTACTCCAAGTACTCAGATTACTGCATATCACATGTCACCTGGCGGCTCCTGAGAGATCCAGGTCAGCAGAGATGGGTTGGAAACAGTGGATGATGGTTTTACAACCAGATAAAAAAATCCACTGAAATCCCCACAGATCCAAACACAGATCAGCTGACTGCACATGAAATAATATCATCGGACATAAATCTGTGTGACTTGTTTCCTCTCAACTATGTAATATTACAGAGTGTGACCCTCGTGTTTAAAGTTTGTTTGCACAACCAAAGATTTTCTCACCGAATACGACTTTTGAACTTTGATTGTTCTGAAACACTCGACACAGACGGAGGCAGATCTGAGGCACAGAGCAGTGTTTACAGGTAAATAGTTACTCTGCACTGGAAAGTTTGAAGAGTCAGGTGGAAAAATACAAACCAATCCACCATGTACTGTACATATAGCTCTGACTGTATTAAAGAAAAAGGATTTTGTCCAGATCCAGTTTCTCTTTGTCTCTTGTGTGTTGTGTAACGTTTCAGTCACAGAGCTCAGTAAACACTCAGGATAGTTCAGCGTAGGCAGGTCATTGACAGCCAGGGAGATACTGAAAGTAAAGCTGAAAGTAAGACATGAATAAAACAGATGAGTGACACTGTGGTGACACACGTTAATAAGTGGTTTGAATAGTTAGCAGAACATAAACAGTGGAAACAGTAAGTGAATGTAGGAATAAACAGCTGGAAATGATTGGCTAAAAGTGCAGCTAACAGATGAAATGGTTTGTTAATGCTATGAATTTGATGCTAAGTGTGTTAAGAAGTGTGTTGGTTTTTTCCATGACTTGGTTTCTGGGTGAAAAAGGTTAAAACAGATAAATCTTTAGTTTGTTTTTCTTTTATGAGGTCATACTTTTTGTACACAGAGTGGAAGAAGTTGTGGATTTTGAAGCAGGAGTTGTGTCGACCTTTGACTTTTAACCTTTGACTCCTCGTTACGATATTATGATCAATAAACCTCACGTACACAGCACCTTTTTACCTTGACATGTTTTGTTGCCTCACTGCCTACCCACTCAGGGTTCTTGCTCAAGGACACTTCATCATGTGGACAGAAGGGGATCGAACCACCAACCTTATAGTTTGTGATTTTTGCACAGATGAATTAAATAAAACAATTGGATCTTCAAATCAAATTCAGTGTTTTAGTGCAGTGGTTTAGAAATGGGGGTATGAGTACCCCTGGGGGTACTTGAAAGCACTGTAGGGGAAGCAAAAACACTCACTTCAGTGCAATGTTGACAATTTGTAACTTTGACAAGAATAGTTTGATGCAAGTTCAGTACAATGTTGACTAAGTTTAAAGTCTCCTTCCACTCAAAACTGTTTTTTTTCTCTTTCCTATTTGGAAAACAATATGAATACATCCTGAATTTTTAATGTGGGAGAAGGAGGAGATGGCAGTGTAAGCACTTTAAGTTGATGAATATTTATTTTATTTGTTTATTAGTTACAAACTTTGATAGAAAAGTCACTGATGGCACAGCACTGTGTTTTACGGGGGTGGGGCGGCAGTGGCTCAGTGGGCGGGGACTTGGGTTGGGAACCTGAGGGTCACCAGGTCAAGTCCCTCCCCAGATGGAAACACAGAGTGTGGACTGGTGGCTAGACAGGGGCCAGTCCACCTCCAGGGCCCTGCTGAGGTGCCCCTGTGCAAGACACTGACGCTGTTTAAGGGGTATTTGGCTGAAAAACTATTTCACATGGGGTACATCACTGAAAAAAAGGTCGAGAACCACTGTTTTAGTGCATGTATAAAAATAAAAACATGAAGCTAAATCTCAGCTCCCTCTCTGGGCACATGTCCACTTTACTCACGCAGTAATTCATCCGTGAATACTGATCATTTTATGGAGCACTTGCCACAGGGACAGCAGTGGAGTTTAAATCTCACTGCTGGTAGCTCTGCATCATGACCTCACCTCCAGTAAATACAATGACACTTCTGTTAATCCCAATCTGATGAAAGACAGCAACACTTCCATGAAGACAGACCACACCACACCTGCAGCATCACTGATGTGTCAACAGACTCCTGCTGCTTTGATATTTTTGCTCTGCTGATTTCTGAGAAAGTCACAGCTCTGTGCTGTGGGAACTTTTCTAAGAAACTAGAAGGTCATCGGCTGCTTGGATATAAACATAAAAATTACACTTTAACCACGAGCCGTACCCACATGTGACACAGGCGTGTGCGTCATCGACGGCCGAAAGCAAAACAGAAGGTGTTTCGCCTCAGTTCAGAGGTGTGTAAAAAATATCTCAGGTCGGGTTAAAGTCCTTTCAGGTGTTGGTGAGATCTTTGAATATGTTCACAGATAAGAAGAAACCTGCAAAGATAAGTTCACATTTGGTTTCTTAAAGTCCAACAGCAACGTGCAACAACATAAACACATCACCCTGTTTTAACCCACAAGAACTCACACAAGTAGTACACACAATTTCCTGGTGTAGTCATGTGACAATGTATAAGTTTGGAGCACAATTATGTAAAATTATAGATATTCAGAAATGTGTTAATCTTTGTCCATTTGGTCTGTTTCATATCCCTCATAATTTCCTTTTAAGGAGAAATGGATCCGGGTTCCTATTGGTTAATCTTCTGCAAACAATAGGTGCAGTTCAGATTGAATGTTTTTAACTGGATCTTATATCAAATGAAACAAAACACACACCCCAAGGAGATAAACAAGCCTGTAACATGTCATTCACCTTTGTTTGGTGAACACAACCAACATTATACCTTCAAAATAAGAGATCTGACTGTGTAAGTAAGGACACTCAAGCTCACGCCTTAAAAAAAACAAAAAAACTTTATTAGGCTGCATCACATTAAACGTCATTGACTCCTCTGTCATGTGAATGTGCTCTGATTTCCCAGGACAGGTCGTGGTGTTCAGCTGTGACTCACAGATAGATGAAGACATAACAAGACGGAGAGTCAGATGGAGGCGGAGTCACCAGGAGGCGGTGACCTCCGTATCAGCTGATAAGATAAACACTTCTCAGTATGTTTCATTATCTCTGTACAGGGAGAACAGAACAGTCCAGGTCAAACCCCAACAGTCCTCCGAGGTCTGATGGTTCAGACTGGATCCACCGACCTGCCCTCTGGGTCCCAGGAAGTGCTCATGTCAGCATTAGATTAAGAACGGTTCACAATAAGGATTTACAGGGATAAACCAATGTGAGAGCAGTATAGTTAAGATATTTCTCTTGACACCACAAACATGAACTTATAATAGAGCAAACACAATAAAACCAAAGTCCACTGCTTTTCCATAATGTAGATCTCCCTCAGTAAAACACCCTGGTGCTGGTGATGCTGTGGAAAACTCCAGTGAAGACTTTTTAAACCAAGCTGAAAAGGCCAACCTTTTTTGACAGAGGGAAATCAGGGGATCATCAGAGTTATTAGGATTTATCTTCTTTGGATTATGACTGTAGATGGCAGATCAGCTGGATTATCCATCATTCATGGCCGATCACTTCCACTGGATACTGGAAAACACTGAGTGTGATGCTGTTGATGGTGCTACACGAAAAATGGAAAAAATAATTCATCCTCCGGGCATGAATATCTGCAACAGAATCACATGGTGTTCAATCCAATATTTGTTCCCTATAAAAATAAGACAAAACTTGACATTTGCAGAGGAGCAGTTGGAGGATTCAATCGGAGTTATCATCTGTCCAATAGCTGTGGCAACAATTCACTACAAACTAAATATATTAACCACATGTGGAAACTTCAAAGATGTCAGAATTGATCTTCTGAGGACCATGACAGTTCAATGACTTCCAAACTAATGATCATTCACAAATAGAGATACAGTATTTCACAGGATGACTGATGCTGTTAGGGATTCACTACAAATCTGTACAGTTCATCCTCAGTTTTTTTTCTGTTTCTGTAAAAACAAAAATGTTAACACCATGTCTGTAGCAGAGGAGAAGACACTGGATTACCCAAATCAGAGAGAAGTCTATCCTCTGCATGACATTTCTGCAAGAATTATTATTAAGATTAATGAGATATTTATTGAGATATTTTTGATCTGGACAACTACAGTCCGTACAGCTGTTAGTATAGAACAACTGTTAGCATGACTAACCAAAAAAAAAAAAAAGGCATTACAAGTAGGGATGGTTTGATCCGATCCACTGGATCGGTATCGGGTCAGGTCAAGGCCAAAATGACTGGATTGGATATCGGCTTTTAGTATCCGATCCGATCCATAAGCTCAAACTATCTCGTATATCCTCAACTTCACTTTGCGTGACATGCCATAAACACAGGTGAGCTGTTGCCGTGGTTTCCATGTGCTCCATGTGTGTTTTCTTCATGTGACCAGAGTGAAGAGAAAAGCTGCAGAGCTGCATCATGTCTGTGTTTGAATGAGGAGGAGAGAAGTAAACGCTGAGCGGAGCGTCTGCTAAACCAGAGTCTGAAGGAGCAGCAGAAACACTTCAACACAACAAACTTCAACATCTGCAGCAGCATCAAAGGACTGTGTGGACAGAAATTAGTTGGTTTAACTTCAAATATGTTTTTAATTTATTAAGTTAGAGCTGGTTTTAAAACTTGCTCCAACGTTTTCGGAGATATGAGCTCTGCTACGACCTCCGTCAGCTGTGACCTCAGAGCTCACGTGTTTTTTCAGCTGATGTTTTTAAATAAAATTTAACATTGCACCAAAGCACTGTTATTGTACATTAAACCTATTTAGTGCTTTTTCCCCACATCGCAAAAACTCATATTCTGACTAAAACGGTGCAGATTGTGTTGCTTGCAGCACAAATGTTCCTGCTGCGCAGTGATGACGCAATGACGAGTCTGACCAGTAAGATTTTACTACCTGCTAGGACCTGGCCGGGTCCTTTACTGGAACCACAGGAGACGAGGTACCAGACATAGACATAATTACTATGTCTATGTATATGTATATGTCTATATAACTTAAGTTGTTGTCACATATTTTCCTTCTTTCTTTAGGAGCAGAATAGTTGTTGCACAGTGAACGTGGTGTGTTTAGATGTCAGTATTATGCAAATTACATCCATAAACGTATTATTAACA
>OOFC01020151.1:1246-23690 GCA_900323345.1 Pseudochromis fuscus
GGGGAGGAGGTGGGGGTACATGTGAGGAAGAGGCCTTGGGGGACACCTCACTGCGGCAGGCCCCGGGGCTAGGAGAGAGAAAACACACACCCTCGCACATCCGCTGAGATTAGTAACAGCAGACACACACGAGTGCACATAATCACATTCACACATATGCACACTCATGCAGAAAAGCCGCAGACATAACGAGGTAAATGTCCCCAACAATGGTTATGAAATCAAATGAGGATACAACAGAGATACAGCACCAGTATCATACATACATGTACAGGCCTGGAGGTGGGAACAATACACATAGGCAGGAAAAACAGGAAGCGTGTTCCCTTTGTACATTCTTCAGAAATATTTAATGACTATTTTGAAAAAGTATATTACACATACATCGGGGTGGAAAGTAACACTGAGTACATTCAAACAACAAGTCCAATTCTAGGTGTTATTGAAGTACTTTTATTTTCTAGAACTTCCTTCTTATGCTTTCTCTCCCCAGCATTACACAGTGATCAACCATATGACTCTGACCAGTGACAGGTGAAGTGAATAACATAGATTATCTCGTTACAATGGCACCTGTCAGTGGGTGGGATATAGTAGGCAGCAAGTGAACAATTGGTCCTCGAAGTTGATGTGTTAGAAGCAGGAAAAATGAGCAGCCTAAGGATGTGAGCGGCTTTGATGAGGGCTGGATCATGATGGCAAGTCGACTGGGTGAGTGATTCTCCAAAAGTGCAGCTATTGCACAGTGTTATCAGTGGTTAGTACCGACCAGAAGTGGTCCGAGGACGGGGTCATGACCGGCTAAGGCTCACTGATGCACATGGGGAGTGACGGCTGGCCTGTGTGGTCTGATTCAACAGGAGAACTACTGTAACTGCTGAAAAAGTTCATGCTGGTTTCTGCTAGAAAGCAAGGCGCATCTCAGTTTGTTGCGTATTGTCAGGGTGTCCTCACTGACCCCTGTCCACCACCGAAAGCTCGATAAAAGAAGGTGGCCTGGTCTGATGAATCACGTCTTCTTTTATTTTTAAACATCACGTGGATGGTCAGGTGTGTGGCGCTAACATGGGAAGTCATGGCGCCAGGATGCATCACAGGAAAAAGGCAAGAGGTGGTGTGATGCCTTGGGTAACGTGTTGTTGGAAAACCTCAGGTCCTGCCATTTACCGTATTTTCCGGACTATTGAGCGCACCTGTCTATGAGCCGCTGTCGAATTTATTCGAACAGTTTCATGTGGTCCACTCTGACCGGGTCTGATGTGATGACGCTAAACATATCAGCGGTACGGAGCTTGCTAGCTTGTAAAAGGCCAACGAGCTTCATGCCGCCGATACATGAGAAACACCGGTGTTTAAGTTCAAAGCGTTGGAAAAAAAGCAGCTTATAGTCCGGAAAATACGGTAGATATGGGATTTATGACTCTTTAAAGCGAGCCGGATCTTGAGGAGCCAGTCCTTTCAAAGAGCCGTTCTGTTCGTTCAAAGAACTGGCTCATTGAAGACATGATTCATCAGAACATTTGGCTTGTGTTTTCATTGTAAAAATCCCATAAGGTGGTGCCATATCCCCATGCTTTGACAGTGACATCACTTTTTTGAATTTTTTCTCACCTAAAAAAACTTTGTGGCACCACAAAAACTTTGCAGATAACTATTTTTTTAAATAAAAAATGTTGTGCTTTTTACATGAAGGAGCCATGTTGGATCTGGAGCACCTAGCTTACTGTCTTAAGGCCTGAACATAAATTTCTGCTTTAAAAAACATCAGTAAGTTTCAACCCTGTCTGGCTGTGGTTCTACATTATTTTATCTCCTCCTCCCTGATACAGCAGCAAAGTCCAGTCCTCAGTCTGGTCAGGCAGCGTTCCTTAATATCTCCTCTGCTAGGTTAGTTGCACATATAGAGCTGCATTCATGTGAATGGAGCATGCTGTGAACAACTCAAACTCAGAGATGTCAGTAGTCGTGAAAGCAGTGTGGGCAAATTGCATATAAGAACATCTCCCAAACAAACAGCTCACAACTGCGAATCGGTTCTTTCACTTAAAAGAGTCGTTCAAAAGATTAGAATCGTTCGCGAATGCCACATCTCAACTGCCATTCATTTGGATGTTACTTTGACATGTTTGACGTGGCTTTTGTTCACAATCACAATCACAACCTTGCATCACAGTAGCGAACAGTGTACAGGCAACAGACGACAAGTACATTTTTTTTCATTTTTCCTCCTTTCATGGCTCCTTACTCTGGTTTTTTTTTTAAGAAAATACCTCCACCTTGACTTACTACATCATCAAAAAGCTCTTTCTGTACTTCTTATCAAAAGTATTCGTAGTAAATACTTAAATTTTTCACACATGAAGTGAATTTTTTGACTAATGCCTGCATACTTTTGAGTACATTGTCAATGACTTATTGACTTAATGCATTCCCTGAAGAATTCGAGCACCTCTTCTACTGTTGCACCTGATTAAGTGAATTGCTGTGCATCTATTTGTCTACAGTGGTATGCAAAAATTACTCATTGTCAACTTCTACAGCCAAGGGACCTTAAAGTGAGAATATATACTATAATTAATGCACTGTTACTTTTTATCTAACTGCTAAACTAGGAAAGTGGCATTGTAAACTACTTCTTTCATTAACTCATTAAGCTTTAATTGACTCGTTAGGACTCATACCACAGGTAAAGTTGTCAAGTGATTAGGAACTGTGAGTTGTTAAATTCTCTGGCTCTTCAAACCTTGTGGTTGCTCTCAACAAATGTGTCACATCTGCTGTCAGTTAAGTTTCTGTCTCGTTTTTTTGTGTTTTGATCTTGTGCTTCCTGTTTTATTTTGATGATCTTTAAGTGCACCTCACTGGACTTAGAGGATGCATGTAAGAAATTACTGAACGCCACGATGCCATGATTATGATTTTGGGCTCGCAGTTTGGTGCATGCATGCGGGCGCTACAGAGCAAAGCACCGACAGGGGAAAGCCAGGACCACTGCTCCACCAGCTGATCCTGTACCTGTCCCCCCATCTCCTGCGGTCCTGAATGCATCCTGCCCCCAGCTCTCTTGCCCTGAAAGATTCATGGGGGATTCAGGTGACATTAAGTCTTTTTTAACTCAGTGTGTTACATTTTGAACTGCAAGCTGCTGCTTACCAGTCAAGCTCGTCAAGCTTCCCAGCTCCGTGTGCATCCATCCTGCCTTCCATGTCCATCAGCTCCAGCCTGTCAAGGAGAGCAATTAGGTCCCTCTGGCCAAACCCCCTCCACCCGCCGGGTCATTGATGGGGGCCCTATCTTCACCGTGAGAAAACTCCTGTCTTCTCATCGGCGTGGTTGCCATTACCTTCTAGACTGGCAGGTCAGAGGAACGGTGATGGGTCCCATCCCATTTCATCATGGGCCGCTGCGTCAGTTAAGTTTCTGTTTTGTCTTTTTGTGTCTTGGTCTTGTACTTCCTGTTTTATTTTGAAGACCGCTAACTGTTCGCTAGCTGTATGGTTTCAGGGTTTACTTCCTACTCTCATGCTGTCACACCTGTCCTGATTGTCTTTCCCAGCTGTTGTCAATCACCTCCCTATTACCCAGTGTATTTAGCCTCATGTGTCTCTTTGTCTTGTTGCCAGTTCGTTGATGTTCTTTGTGTTACGTTTATAGTTTTTTGTCATAGTTTGAAGTATTGATATTCTCCCTGTTTTTTGACCTTTCCTTTTGCCTTGTGTTTTGGATACTACTTCCTGCCCTGACTGCCTACCACGTGGTTTACCTGGATTGTTTAATAAATGAAGCTTCTTCACTCTTACCCACGTGTGTGTCTGCTATTGGGTCCTTGCTCTACGCCTGCTTCCTGACAACATGGGACTCTCTAAGTAATTCAGTGAAAGATCTTAAAATGAAACCAATGATGCATTTCCTCTACATGGTACCTACTCGACTCGACTACTTGGTTTGGTACCATGTAGTGGAAATGCACCATAATTGATACCTAAAGAGCAAGGGGGAGCTATAAAAATGCATAAGTACTTCCAGCTTGTAATTTTCCATGTTTGAAATGGCATTAACAAATGGCAGGTAAGTGGGGAACTGCTGGAAACAAGATAAGAAACCCTTCAGATAAAATTGTAGCCAAAAGGTCAAGCTAAACTTGTATGTGGCATCAGAGGGGTTGACACAGGGGTGGTGGTGCACCACCGCTCCACTGTGCAGAGTTGATACCAGGGGTGTCAAACTCGTGTGATGGAGGGTCGAGACCCTGCAGGTTTTCTTTCCAGCAGCCTCAAAAAGCAGGTGATTTTAATGACCTCCTTCAGTTTGAGGGAAGGAGCCAATCAGTGAGATCAGCTGCTGGAGAGCCGGTTGGAAACAAAACATGCATGGTCTCGGCCCTCCATGGCACGAGTTTGACACCTGTGCCATAGACTGTGTATGTAGGCCAATGCTGAAGTGCAAAAATGTGCAATACTCCCAATGGCCACTAGATGCTGCCTGCAAAAACTTCTGGCTGCAGTTGAGTTCAATTTAAAAATCATCACTTTCAATCATGAAATTCTCAGTCAATAATTGTTGTCCACAAGTCATTCTGATGTCATTATTAATGTAAACTCTTCTTCTCAGTGATCTTTCATCTGAAAATCCTTTCAGCATTAAGTAGATATTAGAGTTAAAAAAGAGGAAGATTTCAGGGCGTGGTTTGTTTGATCGACAGGTCTGCTCTTCAGTGAAGCCGACTATCATACACATTGAGCAGTGATCTCGGGTTCAAGGGTCAGACCTGCCTCCTCACTCCTCCCTTCATATCCAAATATGGTCACTTCTGGCTACAAACAGCCAACATGGCGATGTTCAAATGCCGATCTCCTGACTTCAGTATGAGTCCACAGACCAACTGGTGAAGTCACATTAGCTCCGGTCATTCTATATAAAGTCTATGGTTGATGCACAAAAGGGATCTACATGGACGAGTCACCAGAAGGAAACACTATTTGCCACCTCATCACAAAATTAACACATGTGACGTCTGCAAAGCAACATCTGGATCAGTGGTTTTGGAAACAAGTTCTGTGGACAGATGAAGTTTAAATTGAGCACTTTGGCCACAAAAACCAAAGGTATGCTGGGAGGAAAAAAAGGAGCAGGGTTTGATGAAATCAACACATTGTCAATTGTTGGGTGTGTTTCTGTGTTTGAGGTTGTGTGATAGCTGGAAGCAACACATATATAAAATACTATGATGCATGTGATGTCCTCACTGTGTCATTGTGCATGTGATAATAAACATCTTGAATCTTGAAAATATCTCAAAATGTCAAGTGAATTTAAAAAAAAGTGGGTGAAACATTTTTATTCTGACAATCAAACTATTACATTAATATTCAAATAAACAAAATACTGACTTGCTTCATTTTTCAAAAGGAAACCAGGGTTAACCAAACTTTTGCTGCATGTTCAGAGTGTCAGTAGATGAAGCAGAGGCAAAGAGGTGGGGTTAAACTATTGACAGTAATTCCAGATGTTGCCTTTGATATCACATTTAAGTGAAATTGAAAGTCTGTTAAGGCTTACTATATGTCCTGAAATTAGAAAAAGGATTCAGTTAAAAGCTGGGTCTCTAATAATGGACGGGGTCGTGGTTTACATGAACAAAGATTAGTAGAGGGTTTTTATTTTGAAAAGATTCAAGAAAGTGTTGAGCTCATATTAACAGTGTAATGCAGTAACTTCAATGTTTTGATCCACTCTGCTCCTGATCCTGTCTGAAGCATCAAAACAAAGCTTTGTACTGAAATATGACTTATTAAACTTACCAAAATATATTAAAAATAAAGGCCTGCCTCTGCTATCAGGGCCTTTATCAACCTAAACTACCAAAGGTAACTATTATTCTCTATTTTTCTAAACAATTTATGGGTTAATTGCCTTAAATTTCCACTGATATGTGATGTAACTATTTCCTATAAGACTCCTGTCTGTCAAGAAATAAGGCAAAGTAGTGGAGATACCAAGATGCACATGCTGATGAATCTGTGGTCTGTCTTTTGGCAGGAAATGTTCTGTATAATGAGATGACTAGGTGAAAAAATTCATTTTCACTTAATTTTATCTTCGACCGGTCGATGGCGAGAAGCAGACAGGCGTCTTCCTCCTTCCTCCCATCCTCCTGTCCTCCTGTCCTCCCCTCTCTTTACAACCTCTTGTTCCACATCTCCACTCTTTCGTCTCAACAGCCTGTCAGCTCTGGGACACAGTTATGACTCATCTGTCTGTCACATGGAGGATGCCAGACAAACAGACAGTCAGCGAGTCCGTCTTTATCTCTGGAGAGCGAATCACAATTTGGTGCTGGAGGCCTCGTCCAAAAATCAGGCAATCTGTGCTGTCTGCACCCCTCCTCCCTCGGCAGTTGGCAGTTTACTTGATTACAGATACTTTATTGTGGATCTGATCAGAAGCTGATTGGCAGTCGGAAGTCTTTTTTTCTTTAACTTAAATCACACTAAGGCAACATTTTAATCAGTCTCCATGTAGGTGAAGTGTTTTATTACCTCTGTTGAGGAGATCACATATTCACCTGTGCTGATGTTTGTCTGTCTGTTTGCAACATCATGGAAAAAAATGCCTATCAGATCTGAATGAATTGTTTTTTTTGACATCAGATATAAGTCCAGGAAGTGATGATTACATTTTGGGCAAGATCAGAAAATGAAACTGGCTGGAAAAAATGAAATCCCTGAAATTTCTATCTCTTATACTGAGCCACTGTTGGGAGTGGAGATCAGAGATCAGGTCTTCCTACATTACTCCAGAATCACCATTAGATACACTCTACATGTCTCTGTATGCACGGAGCACTGAGGGGGTAAGGATACATTCTCCTGTCCCTTTTGACAATTAGCCATCACCAAAACTACAGCCATAAAAGAGAGAAGGCAGCTCTCAGTAGGTGGAAGAAACACAACACTAATAATTATGTTTACCCGGGCCACTTGTAATTGGAATTAATGCCTGATCAGAATGAAAATGCTTCAAATACACACTCTATTCAAAATGAATCTTCTCATCCAGTGCATTCAGAATGGAGTTTCATTCATTTCATGGAGTTCGGTGGTTTATGGTGATCCACGTCCCTGGAAACACTTGATCTGATCACCTCTCCCCATTTGGGGTGTTTATGTCTTACTGTGCATGTAGGCCCCATGTGACATGACATCTTTCTGCTTCCTCCTTTCCAGTATTGGCAGTACAAAACATGGTGAGAGCAAAACACAACAGGTTGGTTACAACACCTTACACCTTACAACAAAGACAACTTTTTTACTCAAAACTTTAAAAGAGCTCAGACTTGTTGAACGTCTGGATGGTAAAAACACTAGAAACAGTGAACTGCAGACTTCACCAAGAGTTGGATTGTTCACCCACTAATAGGGAAGGTAAGCTGGGTTCAGACCATTGTGAGACGGGTTAGTTTTACCCTACTGATGATGAGTTGTCACAATTGTAATTGTGGTTTGTTCACAAACAGAAACATTTCTTCTTCTACGGCAAATTCTGTGGTAGATTTAAGTGGGACGATACGGCACATGTCAGAAAATTCGTATTTAGATTGAGATGCATCAGGACGCGTTTGAATTGGATGCATCCATGAGTACACAGAAGTTTTAATCTCCGAAAAATTGCCTATGTAACCGCAGGTACTGAGAGCTGCCAGTGACACCAATATTAACATGCTAAGCTAACTAGCATCTACATAGAAAGCAGAAGCTAGTGTGCATTTTATGAGCTTGTATTACAGTTTTGAGGTGAAATTAAAAAAATATATAAGTTAAAATATATGAGTACACAAACCTCCATCAAGGCATAATCAGATATAATGATGCTATTGACTGAACACTGTTGCCCTCTGGTGGTGAGTAATAGAAATCCTGTTAAATCATTAACCCATTATAACAAATGGGAATATTTCTGGATTTTTGGGAGGGGATACCATCCTCTGATTGTGACCAAAATTGAATATTTTTTTTTTCCTTTGAGTAATACACGATCTCTCTGAAAAAAAATATTAAGATCTGTTTACGATGAATATTTTAAGGCGAATGTGGAAGGAAAACTGTGACATTATGAAAGCAATGTCAGCTCTACAATAGTTAAAAATCATCTTTTATCAACACTGGTTGCTTTTACCTGCTCGTACAGGTTTTGACTTCTTCATCAAGGGTTCATATCACTTGTGAGCAGTTGTGCCTTGAGTTTGTTATCATCTTACCCACAAGGAGAAACCATGAAATACAGTTTCCATACAACAGTGTCCTGGTTTCTGGAGTCAAGATAAGATGTTTACATGTGCACCACATAATCAGCAGACTCCAAAACTGTGATCACAACCACACCAGGAAATTCATGTGCATGTAAACACGGTCATTCATAAGACATGCAGGATGATGTTCTCCAGTCAGTAATGCACCATGTATGTTGACAGGCATATCACCATAGCAACACTGGCATTCAACTGTCAGTCATCTGTTGCCATGGGAATTACCCATCCAGACGCTTGGTGTTTTGAAGCTGTATCCAAAAATATGGTAGAAATAAGAGGAAAAAAAGGCTTTTAAAAAAAGGAAAAATATGCAGTGTTTTTATTGTTTTTTTATTTACTTACACTAAAGTTTTTTTGAGAATTTCTAGTCAACTGCAGTTATATGTCATCAGTCATCCATCCATCCATGCATCCATCCTCTATAGGCTACCTGCTCATTCGTTCGGGGTTTTTTGGGGGGGAGGATCTTACCAGCTGGCAATGGGTGAGAGGTGGGGTACATCCTGGACACCATCGACAATCCAATCCAAATATTGTAATATATACATACATTCCCTTTAATATTAAATATAGTATGCTCACATAACTACATACATATTGATGTAAGCACCACATATGTGCGTGCAAGCTGTATTTTTCAAACCCTGCCACAGAACAAGGGTAATACTCTTCAAATGAAAGGGCAGTGCTGAGCTCGACACTGGCCATAGCCCACAGCTGTTCTGGATGGAGTATTACACATAATTCACCTCTTCTACTTTCAGGGACACGACTCTCGGTGTGGTTTTTATGTGGCATCTTTGTAAAAAAAAAAAAAAAAAAAGTCTCCAATGATCCCTTGCCAAAGTAGCACAGTGATGAATGACAGCTGACAGGAGTCCGTTTAGAGGCAATGATGGGAAAATGTGTCGACCTGTGCATGAATGTGTGTGAGTGTGTGTGTGTGTGTCATGGCCTACAGCGAGCAACTGTGAGGGTTTGAAGCCAATGCAGAGCTGACTCTAGTTGGAGCGCAGAGGCAGAGTGTGACCTGCCAAAACACACAGCAGCCACACCAACAGTGAACTCTGTATGGTCGGCGATGGAGGGATTAGAGCTGGAGAGGAGAGGGAGAGGTGGAAATTGAGGTATGAGAAAAAAAGGAGAAGAGAGGAAGAGCTAAGGGGGAAGACATGAAGAAGGTGGAGGGAAGGGGGTGGAGAGGAAATTCATCATGGTCACAAAATGTGCGCCCCCTTCAGCTGTGATGTGTGTGTGCGCTCAGTAATGACAGAGTGACTGATGTAGTTCTGGTCTCAATGGGTAGATACCCTGTACTTAAAAACCCATTTAAGCTTGTAAAACCGCTCACCCGTAAAACTTTAGGCTCTGAGTGTGTGCATGTGTGTGTGCATGCTACCAGAGTGTCACTATTTGTCCGCTGATTGTGTGCGCCTGGTCTTTGTGTCTTTGCTCATTAACTTTGATTGCAAGGGCGAGTGGCGGGCGTTCGTCGAACAAAAACAGCAGGTCGACTGTGACGTGAACTTCGCAATTCATGAGAGGTGAGCGGGAGCGAGGTGGGAGAGAGTGGTATCCAGGAAGAAGACAGAAGGAGACTTAAAGGAGGGGAGGAGGAGGCGGTAAATAAGTGCCTTTCAGTCTGGTGGAGGGACAGATGAGCAGGGACTCTGACAGCGCCGAGAGTCCGACAGCTAAATGGCTCACTTAAGACACAAGAGGTGATAGGAAGGAAGAAAAGCAGAAGAGGAATGGGGAGAAAATAAAATGTGTGAAGTCAGCCATGTAAATGTTTCTGCCACCAACCAGAACGACTCTCATTGTGTTTGTTTGTCTTTGTGCATTAACATAGTTTTGTTAAAAAGGTGATGACAGACACTTCATCAGTTACCAGCTGAAGACTGCAAATGATGTGTTGAATAAAAAATTCAATGAGCCTAATTAATGATGTTTACAAGATCTTACTCATATCTTAATAAGCATTAACCTGTCATATCATATTGCCTTCAACTATTTAACAAAGCCAAACAAAACATCTTGTAAGAAACTGATCTCCACTGTTGTCACACGTTGAGTGATGCTGTTCATGAAGTTGCAGGTTTTAAGCTGTCTTTCAAATACTCAACTTTGTGCAACTTTGATGCCGTCTCATGTAGCTGTACCCAAACTGTGTTGTATCATGTATCACATGATGCAGTTGAGAAAATTAGGTGTGTAATGCAGGATTCATGCATCATCAGTGAGCCTTGGGCATCCATTACCCGGTCACTGGTTTCTCTGTTTTTGTCTTTGCATTATAGACTGTGTATAGAAGTCAAGTCAAACTTTAGTTACACAAGTAAAATAAAATAAAAATACAGTAAAATAATTAAAATACCAAAAAGCCAGGCTCTCAGTCCAGTTTAAAATCCAAAGAATAATAAAAATAGGTTTTTCAACAAGTTTTAAAAGTGGGTGAGGTCCTGATATGAAGAGGCAAAGTTTTGGAGCCATTACAGAGCAGGCCTGCTCTCTCCTGAGCTTCAGTCTGAAGCCTGGCACAACCAGGAGCAACTGGTCAGCTGACCTCAGAGCATGACATGGAGTGTGGACAGTTAAAAGGTCTACAAGGTATGAAGGTGCCCATCCATGTAATGACTTAAAAACAAACAGTAAAATCTTCAAATCAATTCTAAAATGGACCAGGAACCAGTGTAGAGAGGCTTAAACAAGTCTAATGTGTTCTTATGTGAGCCAGTTAAAAGGTGGGCAGCGGCGTTCTGGACCAACTGCAGATGAGACAGAGAGACACCTGTATGAAGACTATTATAATAGTCAAGCAGTGACAAGACAAAAGCATGAATCACCTTCTTCAAGCTTACCAGAGGCCTGGGAGCCTGAGGGGTCTGCACAGGATCTTAGCTGTTCCTAGCATCGCGCTCTACTGGACCTAGGTCTCAGATGGTGCTCCTGGTATCTGTTGGAGCCATCCACTGACACCCTCACCTGACGCCTTCACCCTCCACATCTTCTCTAACTCCTCTTTGAGACATTGGTGTTTCTCCAGCTTCTCGTGTTGTTTTTTCTCGATGTTGCTGTCACTTGGGATCGCTACATCTACCACTACCACAGTCCTCTGCTGTTTGTCCACCACCACTATGTCCGGCTGATTGGCCATTACCATCTTGTATGGAAGTCCCACAGGATCTTGGCCGTTCTCCATCACCTTTGGGGGCGTCTCCCATCTCGACCCTGGGACCTTCAGTCCATACTCAGTACAGTTGTTTCTGTACACAATGCCTGCTCCCTGGTTGTGTCGCACCAGGTATGCTTCACCTGTACCTGAGTCTTAAACACATTGGGCAGTGTCCTCGGGTTGAAAGGTCAGACCCACCTTCTCAGTCCTCCCTTCATATCCAGATATGGTCACTTCTTGCTCCAAACAGCCAACAAATTCAAATGCCAAACTCTCAAACCAACAGACTGGAAACGTTGTACACATCCTTCATTTTTAGAGATGTGACAGAGTCGTCTAACATCACAATCTGACTCTCATTAAATCCTTACACTTCAAGAACTGACTGTTCTGCTGCTGCCTAATACACCTTAGGCCTTGGCAGCCTGTTGTATAATCAATATTATTCACTTTGCCTGTCAGTGGTTTTATTGTTGTGACTGATTGGTCTATGTAAGTAGTTCGCTCTATGCTGTGATTAGCCTAAAGGCCTAGTTATACCAGCAGTTAAAACAGCAACTTTTGTGTTGAACTCAGTCAATTTAAAATCCACATTCAGAGAATATGCTCAGTAAATATGAACTTTTTTTGCGTCTTGTTTTTTACCTTTTCGGTTAATGATCAGTAGCTGCTGCCTGGACGTAAAAAAAAGAGTGAAGGTATCATAGCATATTTATTGGGTTGTACCAGCTGTATTTAACTGTCCTCTGCCAGTGAACATCTGTTCTGCTGTGGTACTTTGCTGGAACATGTACTTGGCTTGACTAGCTAACTAACAGATTCCCCAGCTCTAGCACGTTAGCAGTTAACTTTACATCCTCAGTAGTTTGCCAGTAGCTCTTACATCACCAAGCTTCTCAAACTACATGTTTCACAAAGGCGCTACAGTCTTTTTTTAACCGCTGTGGAGCTGGAAACCTCTTAGCAGTGTAGCTGAACTCTATCCACAGCCATTAGAGAGAATTATTCAAATATGCATCTATAAACATGCAATTCAGGCACTGTTAGTCATTATTTTAAGCTTGTTGATCATCAGTGGTTGAACATTTCCAAAGCGGAGGGCAGTACAACCCTCAGTGTAGACCAGTCCTTTCCAAAAGTGCACTGACAAGTGATGGCGTTTGGTTTTTATTTGACAGACGACAGCTGAGTGTCAGGAAACCCGGGGTGAGGCAGGGAGCCATGTGCTGAAGGTCCACCAGGACCAAGCAGCCTCTTACAGAAGACTTTCTGAAGTAGGTTAGTGTATTCTCTTTGATGCTGTTATATAAAACGTCTTGATGTGACTGTTCCATAAATTCTGTTTATAAATAGAATAATAGGGTTCATGTGCATCTGCTGTGCCCCTCATGTAAGGTATAGCATGGTGCATCAAAGCTATAGGGGCGTGCGTCAGCTCCCTCCTCTTCACATCACTCTAACTCATGTTAACAGATGTTGAGATGTCATCCAACAGCAGTCAAAGCTTTTGAGCTTTATGCATTTTTTAATGTAACCTCACTGCTTAGGTACAGCAAGAAGACCTCTGATGCTCTATCGTAGAAACTTTTAATGTGATGTAAAGCGTGATGGTGATACGAAGCCTGTTCCAGGAATGTGATAAAGAGGCTCAGGGTTGTGGTAATAACTATGACCTTAGCCAGACTCATAACCTTTTATTCCACCTGACAGTAGACAGAGGAGGACTGTGTGTGTGTGTGTGTGTGTGTGTGTGTGTTGGGAGGAGGGCTGTATGTGCACACTTTCACCTCACACCCTCAGCCACATCCATAACTTTTTATTTCCAGCAGTCTGCACTTCTCCTCATTGGCATAATTTACTGCTGTTTTATGCAGCGTGTCCTGTAGGTCGTCCAAAGTTTAACACCTCTGTTAGATTTTAATGTCTCTGTGACTGCTCCACGCTGCTGGCTGAGCTCAGGGTAACACTATTCTTCCTCTATACATCTCTCACACTCGTTCTCTCCCTTGAATTGTACTAAATGAAGCAGCTTATTCCGAGTGAATTTCACAGTTGAGAAAATTCTCCCTCTCCTGTGTGTTAAGTGTTTAATCATCGCTTTATCTGAGGTAATCGAGAGAGATAATTTTGTGTATTTCTTTAATTTCCACCCCTTGGCACATAATTGAGACCATTAGAGGTGATAACGTCAGTAGCTGGGTTTTCCTCCAAGTCTTTTATGAGCTATTGAATCAGACAGACTGAATGGAAACAGTGAAGCTTCCATAAAGGGAAAAAAAAAAAAAAGTTTTTACACTTGCTAAAGGCAAACACATTTACTGATAATAAATATATATCGTGCAATCAGCTGGAATGGAAATGCAAGTAACCCTGATCCAACACAAAGACACGCCTGTGAATATGCTGCAGCACGCAAGAAATCCCCAGCAGGTTTTCTCATGATCCATATCTGCATTTTACTACTGAAATCTGGCAAACATTGGATGACACCAAAGGATAGGGAGAACATTGCCATTCGTCATTTTAGTGATTGTGTTGGTGGATAAACAGTGATTGTGTTTTCTTAGAAACGAGCAAAAGCAATAGAGCATAAGTGCTTTCTGGAATAGTTCTTAATTTATCAAAAATGAAGATGTTGACAGTGAGCCAGCCTGTTCACTTTGAATGCTAAAGTTTTGACTGATGATGAATGTAGATACCTCGGTCAAGGAGGTCATGCTTCAGGGGGTCTTTCTGTTTTTTTAAAGTGATATTACAGGGTATTACCCAGGGAATAAATTATATATTTTTCCCAAGAACAGATGATGGAGTCCTGTCCAAGAAAAACAAATCCCCCAAAAACCCTTTTTCTTGTTGTGTTGCTAATTCACCACAAGAGAGCAACAGCACAGTGAGAATAAGCCTTGACAGAGGTTTGTGCTCTCTTACCCCTTTTCCACCAAATGGGGTTCAGTCCTAGTTTGAGGCCAGTTCCTGACTTAGCCCCAGTTTGTTGTGTTTCCACCACCACGAGAACTGGCCCCAGCCACTAAAACTGGTGCTAAGTCAGGCCCCACTTCCTTGCTGGGCCAGAGCTCAGCACCGACTAAGCAGCAACTACGCCTGGAGGTGGAGGAGCAACGGTGGAAACACAACTAGTGATAGTAGAAGAGTAAAGTAATGAAAATACGGTTTTGGCTCTGGATCTCAGTGTAGACTTAAAACCAGGGACAGCACTTGTATGCACACGATCAGCTCCTCCATTTAAGCATTATTACAGCGAGGGTGCGCTTCGCTGTCATATATGACCGAGAAGGACATTGTGATTTCCCAAACCTGAATAAATACCACACGTAGCAATGCAACACTGCTTTGTTAACTCAATCACTAGAATATCTGCTGAAAGATTTTTTCATGGACTGATAGTAACAGGGTAACAATAGTTTGTTAACAGCAGCTAGCTTGCTAGTGGCCGGTTGTTGTGAACCGGCTACCTATGCAGCGACGTACTGACCTTTTACGGTGATGCGGCCCCAACTTGGCTCCTTGCCAGTGGAAAAGCAAACCGGTTCATAGGAGAAATGGGACCTGAACCAACTAACCACCAGGACTAGCACCAGCACGGACCTAGCACCTGTTCTTGTTTGGTGGAAAAGGGATATCTGAGTACTTTCTAGTTACTTTAAACTGCACTGGTTACATCTTTCCAAGCTTAAAAGATCTTTACAGTTTCTGCTGGTTAAGAGATGAATAAAACAATAGGCCTGATCTTAACTAATGTTTTTGATGATTCTCAGCAGTTGTGTGTTTTCTTTCTAACCATCTGACATCAGCTGCTGTGCAGTGGACACAGGATGTAGTATGTTTTAAACAGCAGCCGGGTGTTGGTAGTAATGAAGCTGAGGAGAGCAGTGAAGCTGTGAGCCATAACACCACAGTGAGGAGTGGATGTTAGATTGCTCAGTAGATCTGAGGAGAGTTTGGTTCATCAATACGAAGAACGCCTTTCACATCATTTGTGATTATTATTTATTGTTGGGTTTGTTGAGTTAACATGTGTTGCTGTACATGATCCCTCTGATCCCTGCACGATACAGCCTTTTTGATACAGCCCGATATGTAACGACTTAAAATGTTACAATGTCCAGACTTGTTATAAATGTATAACTGAAATGTAATAACTGGTTGATAATGTAACTAAAGTGCTGAGCCTGAAATATAATTAAAAAATGTAATAAAACCCAAAATGTAATAATAACAAAGTTTTTACTTTTTGGGCTCAGCATGTTGTTACATTATTCACCAGTTATTACATTTTGGGTTTTATAACAATTTGGGTCATTGTTACATGTCAGGTTGTTGTTACATATCAGGCTCTAACAAGACCTTTCCTGCTGCACTGTTGTACACTGCAGCATCAAAGCTGCTTCAGTACAACAAATCACAGAGATGTGATGAGTGACACGTGTCATCAGCGATGTACTAGACTTCAACCTTTCTACCCTTGGAGGAGTAGAGCTGTAGCAGAAGTTTCAGCTCTTTATCTGAGTCGACACAGGAGTCATTCAATCATTGCACAGAGGATGCTGTAGGCTATATGGGTTTATATAGGGTTAGGTTTGTCCCTGTCCACCTAACATTTTTCATCACTGTTGGTTTAGACACAGTGTTTGGGGCATACATGAGGTTACATTAAAGATCTTTGTGGTTTAAAAGACATTTCAGCTTTATAATGGGAATCGCCTGTTGTGTTTTGTTGACCCATCATCCACCCTGACCTCCTCCGTACGCTGACTTTGTACTGTAACTACTGGAATGCAGTGTCATAACTATACTAACCCTTTTTTCCTTAACTTAGGTTTACAGAGTGCTTTACAGGTTGTGTTGCTGTGCACATTACCCATTCACACACACATTCACACATCAATGGAACCAGAGCTACCATGTAAGGCAGTAGCTAACAACTTAGTGACTCAAGGTCCTGTTTAAGGACACGCTGACATGTGGACCGGAGGAGATGGGGATCGCCACCTGAGCCAGGGCTGCTTATAAAGGAAATGAAAACATAACCATCGGTTGTAATATGTAACAACTGTTCAGGCCGATTTTATGGGAGGACAGCTGCACAATCGCATGTCAACGCCAGAAGAAAATAGCCTTCAGTGCTTTGCATTGTCAAGTCAGTCAGTGAGGAATTACACAAACTGTGAAGACGACTTTATTACTTGCAGTTGAAGCGGACTTGTCGTGATAGATGTTTGTGAGACAGATGATTGAAAGTGCAGCTAAAAACTCACAGAAGTTATATTAAACATTAGAGATAATTAGTTCTTTACAAGATGAGTAGAGCTGCTGTTTTCAGATGAAATATCACATTTTTAATTACATTGTTGGAGAAAGGGAACAGATACATCAATTTGTATCTGATATGTGAGAAGTGATGTATCGCACTGCTGCTAATAAATAACTGCTGGTTCATGTACAATCAACACAGCGAAGCTTCTTGTAGCTGAATTTGAACGATGGCAATTTTATACTTTTTTTGCTGGAGGAGGAAGTTTTATTGCAAAATAAAGCAAAAGGCGCCACGCTCTGCTGTGTGGGTGCACAATGTTTACTCCTCCCTGATTTTTTTTTCCTTTCTTATTATCTCGCCTTCAATTACACCTGAATGCCTAGAAAAGCATGTCTCCATAATAACACAGAGCGTGTGTGTCATCCTGTGTTGTGCTAGATACAAAAGCTCTAACGGGGGGTTTATTTACTGCTCATAGCTGAGAGCTGCATGTGCCATCTTTGCTCTCCGCTGCATGCAGCAGCTGCATGGTGCACATGTCAGCCAGACTTGACATAACTTTGCTCTGTTCTGCCTTTCATTCTTTCACTCTCTGCCTCTCCTTGCCACCCCAAGGCAGAGCAAGGCGGTGAGGGATCCCAGTAAAAGCAATGATCAAAAGTAGCATTTCGGATGCCTACAGGTTTCCCTGACATGAGAGGGGATTGTGTGGTGGGAAGATAGATGGCGGAGCGAGGTTGGGAAGAGCGGAGGGAGGAGGCGAGAAAAAGGAGGAGAGACACACCCATTACTTGTCAAGCTCAAGTAGAGATGGGTACCTCATGATTGGGAGAGATGTAAAGAGGGAGGGATGGTGGCGGAGCGAGGGCTGGAGGTGGTGGTGGTGGTGGTGGTGGGGTGCAAGAGAGGATGAAAGGTTTGAGGCATGAAAGCAGAGGAAGACATGGGGTGAAAAGAAGCGGAAAAGAGAAGTAAAGGAGAGGAAAAAAAAAAGGACGAGAGAGAAAGTTGGGCTGAGCGGAGCGCGACATGAGGGGGAGAGAGAGTTGAAAAGCCGTCATAGGTGAATAATTGAAGACAGGCTCAGCTGCCTACACTCGCATACAGTAAAGTCAAAGGCAGAAGTGGGGACGTGCAAGGCTGTGTAAGACCCAAGCGGAAAATCTTTCCGTAATGAGGAAATTCTTGACTCAGTATAATAATATTTTCCCGAATCGGAGAAAATGTCATTCCTCAGCTCATTCACACCCGCTGCCTGGATTTCACTCAGAGAGGATCTGATAGCGGCGTAGAGCAGAACTCAATAACAAGCCGATAACTCCTGGCCTCTGTGATATGCACTGGAGTATGACAATGACAAGAGTGAGCGAGTGCAGCTTCCTGTTTAGTTATTGTGTACGAGGTTTTGTCTGGGCCTCGTATAAATGATTTTACTCTCTCTCCAGGGCAATGTTAGGTAAATGATTTACCTCCTCGCTATTGTTTTGTTTCTCGCAAGTGTGTGTTTGTGTGTGTGAGACTTTTATATTTTCTGCCCCTGTGTGTCACCGCCTGGCGCTCCTATGTGACATGATTTCTTGCTCACACAGCATGTATAATGCATATCCCAAATTATATGTTACATGTTTGTCTGCTTCTTACCCCTCCACCGCCTCCTCCTCCTCCTGCTCCCCTCTCCTGAACCAAGCCAGAGCAGACATTGTAATGCACAGGCTTTGGCACTCGAATGCTTTATTTGGCCGCATATAAGGCCAATTTCAGCCAGATTTATGACTTCTGGAGTCGGGTTATTTCACCGAATCCCCAGACAGGACACAATTCACGGCTGTTGTGTGTGATACCTGCTCTGTTTTCAAATCTGAGAGCCGCAACATTGCTGGCGTGCCTGGGGAGTTGTAAGGAGAAACCCTCTATATTTTCAGCAGCCCACCTCTTATTTAGTCCTTTCTACATTCACTAGCTGGAAAAGGGAAAAAAAAAAAAAAAAAAAAAAAAGCCTGAGGCAACTTTTATTACACCCTCCTTCAATTACACCATCGTCATAAAACAACACACATTTAATCACAGACTCCGCTAACATGATGAAGTAGTTCATCACAAAGAAACGCCAGGTCTTAACAATGGAAACATACATTTTCGAGCGGACAGATATTAGATATGTGTCAATAAAAAAGATATAGGTCTCGCCAGTGCCAACGCAGCCCATGAATTATTATTGAGGAAGGGAATGGCATGCTCCATAACTTATCCAACTCCAGAGGAGACTCGTCCCGTGCTCCCCAGGGAGGGAGCGGCATCCTCTGGGTGTGGTGACACGGGGAGGCGGGCTGGGCAGATGCTCCCCCACAGGGGGATTCATGTGCTTTAAGGAAACAGTGACAATCCATGCTGGGAATAGAGTATTAAAGAAATCCCTGTGGTGGGGAGACTCTCCAGACAAAGAGAAGAGTCTATTGTAGGTGCAGGGGGAATTCATGCTGACTGGTTTTCCCACTGGGAAGATGGATATGTCTGACACTGTTGTGACTTGACATATAGCCGCCTAAAGTTCTTTTTATTAAAGGATCAGTGCACTTACCCTTATTTAACTGCTGACTTTCATCCAGCATAATCAGCCAGTGTTTCTTTGGAAACAAACTGGTTTACACTAAAAAAAAAAAACCTTCAGTTGTTGTACATGCATTCATTCATAATGTACATGAATAAAGGCCTCAGGGTAGGTCCTGGATCAACCTGTGTGCCTTTTCTTCTGCAGCTTTGCGATACTGCGTACTATGAATTACATTTATCTTCAACTAAACTTGCAACAGAGGAAACACAACAGGTCATGTATTTTACTTGTTTCTTTGTTTTTGCTTGTTCTTTAAAAGTTATTGGTGATCTGTTTGCCAGTGGGTTTAGGAAGGAGGATAGAGAGGTATACAGTGAGACAGACATGCCTGGAGGTTACAGTGTGTTTTAGCCAATGAGCGTGCAGGTTCTGTCCTTAACTGAGTAACGGAAACTTTTTTTGCGGCTTTGTAAATAACGACCGTCATGACTTATGCAGCAGTGCTTCATGGGGAGGTGGCATGGTGGAATAAGTGACTTTGAAACCCATGAAGACGTCTCCTCTCCTGTCAGCAATCAGTGTTTTTTTTTTTTTTTGGTTTTATTTACCATGTACACACTCCTTTTCTAAGTCTGCACACCTTCACCATAACAATGAATAATGTCTTGTGACGTAGCCACAGTGTTGTCATCGACTGGGTTGAGGACGAGCATTTGGAAGCATCACAAATTTGGACTTTTGGAGCCAGAAGTGACCATATTTGGACAAGAGGGAGGAGCTAATGAGCAGTGAGGGGGTGGATCTGACTTAATTATGCTGCCAATGAAGAGTTAATACAAGTGAAATTCACCCTATGTACAGAGGGATACAGTTTCTTCCACCAGGCTGTAAACATGATTATCTCTGCTCTGAACATTTGAACATGGAGGTTCGTGAAGGTTGACTTGTTTCTGGAGCCAGCCTCAAGTGGCCATGGGAGGAACTACAGTTTTTTACACTCCAGCACTCATTTTATTTTCAGTCTCAGAAGTTAAATACTTGTGAAAACAATGTAAAGCTTACATGTAGATGTCTTGAAACCATTGTACTGCTACACTACTGCTGCTGTTTTCAATTTAGGACTCTACTTCCGAGAAAGCCTTTAATCATCACATGTATTTGAAGCTCTGGTGGACAGAGGGTCACTGAACAAACTGTTATCCATGCTGAATAATCCAGACCAGCCTCCTCACCATCTTCTGGACAGACAGCGAAACTCTTTCTCCAACAGAAAGGAAATCCTTCTCGCCAAAGGCAATAACGCTGAACAACATCTCCCCTCTCAGTGTGTTACAAAATATAAAACTGTCAGTTCTCTGTTAGACAGCTTTCTGTACTTTACACACTTGTTTTATGTATGTGTACCCTATGGACACATTTCATTTGGAGTTTTTTCTTAGTATTTAGTACTTTAGTATTCTACCTCAGGAATTTTTTAATGTATTATAGTTAGTGGTGTGTAATGATTAAAATTTTAATCACAGGGTTTGCTGTGGAATAATTTCGATTAATCGCGATTAAATATCATTATTTTTTATTGCACATTAATCGTGGTTCATTTTGCATGAGGGTGATTTGTCGCAAGCTGGGTGATGCTTTAGCCGAAGTGCTAGCAATATGTACTAATGTGTGCTATTTGTACTTTAGGCTTAAAGTACTTTGGTGAAAAGAAAAGTATTAGTCAACTATTCTGTGTTGATTTTTTTGAACTGTACTTTCCTGTGGTGAGGACCAATGTGCTGTTTAGCATCTTCCTTTTTTATTGGATGGTTCTGCTGCCTGTCACCTCAGGATTAACTGCCTATATGTGCATCCGTGATGGCGACTCCACCTGGATAAACTCCCCGAAATATGTTTACAAAGACCTTCAGAGCCATTCTGTGCTGCAGATGGATTAATTGCGTTAAAATTATTAATCAGATTAATCATGATGATGGATTAATCTGTGATAAAGCATTAATTTTGACAGCTCTAAATAAAGTACATTATCTAGATCAGTAGTCCCCAAGGTTTTTTGAACCATGGACCAGTTTAATGTAGGCATTATTTTCACGGACCGGCCTTCAAGGTGTGACAGATAAATACAGTGAAAATAAAATAACATGACCACCATAAAAAGTTGTCTTCTTCCCCTTTGCAAAGAAGCTCTCCAAAGACGTTTGTATTTTATTCATTTTCGCTAGTTTGCAGGCATATTTTTTGGCTAACGTATCGGACGTTATACAGTTCTGCTCATAAGTTTACATACCCTTGAAAAAAAACTTTTTTCACTCAGGGTAAGTGGTTGGAGGAAGCCATTTTTTGTCAACAAAAACAACTACGTACTCTTTTTGAATCGCAAAGACAACAGAAACTACCCAAATGACCTTGATCCATATGGCCAAAAAAATTCTGCCAGGGTATGTAAATTTATGAGCACAACTGTACGTGATAGGTGATATATTTTATCGCATGACCAAGACAAGCGTATTGACGTGTAAAGAGGCAAAGGCAAAAGTTAAGCTGAAGAGAATCCTGTCGTTCCTTTCAAAATAAAATGTCTTTCAGACTCTAATAATCAATACAACGGAAGTTATATTTTTATTTATTCTTTCTGTGCGGCCCAGTCACCGGTCCGTGGGGGTCCAGCCCAGTGGTTGGGGACCACTGATCTAGATATTTACAGTTATTATCTATCTATCTATCTATCTATCTATCTATCTATCTATCTATCTATCTATCTATCTATCTATCTATCTTGTCTGGTTACAAATGGTCAGATGCTGGGGACACTTCATAGGAACGACCACCTGCAGGATGAAGGAGACAACATATATTTTTTATTGTCCTTAATGCTTACTTGATATTTGCTCTGGACTTCTTCACTTCACTTGCACTTCTCTATTTTTCTGATATTCTCAATCTGTAGTAGCCAATAGAAACAAGAAGGTAATTTAAAAAAAAAAAAAAAAGGAATACAAGAGATCAAAGAAGAAAAATCTATTTTTAGGTTTGAACAGCACATAATTTCAAACAATTTCACAGAGGAGTGTTTGTCTGTAGGAAAAGAGGAGAGAAAAACAGAAACAAAGATTAGAAGGTGCCCAGAGACAGTGA